>JALRMM010000178.1:0-72595 GCA_026122155.1 Zymoseptoria crescenta | reverse complement strand
AACTAGATAGGCGATTAGTAGAAGCCTAGCAAGTAAGGAGCGTAGTAACCTACTATCGTACGCGTACGGTAAGTAGCGCTCGTAGTACGCTACCGCTATACCCTAGGTATCCTACTTAGAGCGTAGAGGAAGATTTAGCATAATAGCTAGCTACTAAGGAGCACGTCGTGGAGGCATTACGAGTCGCTTGCTAGATACTTACGATATGTATGTATATAATAAGCGGCTCGTAAGCTAGAAGCTTGCTTCTTAAAGATAATATTAATAATGTAGTAGAGGCGTGCGATGCGCTTACGGAGAGCTTAAGTATTGTTGGAGTTTATAGTGCTATTCGTAGGAGAAAAGCGTTAATAAAGTTAAAGAAGAGTAGAGGAAAACTTCGTAGCGAAAACATTAATAATACCTACCTATAGCGGTTGCCCTTAACTATAAAGGACCCGCTAAACGTAGCTACCCGTAGTAGAACCGTGAGTAACAATTAATATACGTAAATAGGGCGCGCGTTACGATGTAAACGCTATATTAAGAAGTTAACAAAGAAAGCAGCCCTAGATAAAGACCAGGCCTACGCTCGGTAGGCCGAACGTAAGACGGTCGTAGGAGCCGAGATGTCTCCTTCGGAGGAGGGAGGTAATTGTTAGGGAAGGCTAAGGCATAGCCTAGCCCTAGACCTTAGGTAAGGTCGTTAATAATACGTAGATAATACGACGCCGAGCGTAGTAGCGAATGCCGCTTACGTAACGTATAGTCGTATATTATAAGGCACGCATGTGTAACTTAACAACAGCAAGAATTAGTTTTATTACTAGTAGGATTACTAGCTAGCGTTCTATACACTGCGATATCTTTATACTTCTTATAATTATATAATATTATACCTATAGACTAAGAACTCTCTTCTTAAGAGCTACGTTACTAGACTCCGTAATGCCTTTTAATAACGAGAAGAAGAAGCAATAGCGTAGTATAGTACTACTAGCTCTAGTATAAGGATAATTAGCTTAGTTCTATTTACTAGCTAAACTATAAGCTAGTAAGGCTCTCCTCGCTTAAAAGGAGGCTAAGAAGGTTACTAAGAAGAAACGGAAGGTAGATAACGTAGTTAAAAAGAAGGTAGATAAATAATTAAGAGCTAAAGAGCGGATATAAGCTAAAGTAGATAGGCTAGCTATAGCGGCGTAAAAGAGGGCTAAGAAGGCTTCGTTATAGTAGAGGTAAAAAAGGCTAATTTATAGCTAAAAAAGGACCTCTAAGCCTCTACTTATAAAGTACTACTAGCTAAGCGCTATAGAAGAAAGAAAGTAGATAAACCGGTGCTTATAGTAGTATTAAAGGTATTTTATTAGCCGAGGGGGGGGTATATAGCTAGCTTAATCCTCTCGGCTACTAACGTATATAATATCAAGGTAGAAGTTATAAGCTACTTAGGACTTACAGATATAATTAATGCAATAAATTTGAGCTATTAAACACCTTAATGCGACTACTAGTTATAACGATATTAACTATTAAAGACGTAGTAGTAATGGAAGGTTTCTCGGATTGCGACCGTATACGTAACGCACCGTGCGCGCCTTACAAGCCTCTTCTAAAGTTACCCCGTCTATTAAACCCGTCCGGCTAGGTCTCGTGCTTTTCTCGTGCTTTTCCCGTTCCTAGACCCTCGACGAGAGCAGACGGGACAGTAGTTACAGTATAGTACCTTACAGCATTCCGCGGGCGGCTTCCCCCGTCTGCATCCCCCCGCCACGACGCCTCGGAAAAAAAAAAAAAGGGATCTATATAGGAAGGAGGGCTCTTCCATCTCTGCACCGTAATAAGGTAGGTATCTACATCTGCCAGGAATCGCGAAAAGTCTCCGTGGGCTTCTCGTTTTATCATGGATCGGGGTTGCTCACCCCCCCCCGCACCCCCCATTTCTTCTCTCACGTAATGTGAATTGAGAAGCCGTCGATTTATGACCCCCAGAGGACTGGTGTGGATTTTGGATCCGCGAATTGTCGTGCTCGAAGTATTTCCTGGCTCGCTTCGCTTCGCTTTCGTGACGGGGAACGAGGCGAGGCGAGGCTTCTGTTGATGATGAGAGGGGGCAAACCTAATAAATGGACCCGGAAGCTGACGGACCGGCAAGAGTGTGCAGGTTTGAGATTTGGTTGTTGAAGACTCGATTCGATATGGAGGAGATTCTCGGCTGGGCGAGCGATATGGTACTCCCCCTTTTGGTTGGTCTGTATCTTGTCGCGTCTACCTCGAGTTCCTTTTTGTGTCTGTCTTCGTCATCTCATCTGTCGTCCATCTCATCCGCCATGCGCATTGCCCGCATCCAATGCGAGAACCCCCACCCCAATGCGCGAACCCCGCACGCTATGCAAACATGTACACAACACCCATCGCTGAACCCATCATCAAAGCCGTGCAAAGTCCACCCAACACCGTCGTCATCCCCACCCGAGCCACCACAGCGCCCGACCGCTGAATATGCTCCGTGACAAACGGCACGCTCGCATCGTTTGTCAACGTCGAAGCAGGAGCGCCCATCTCCTCCTTCATCGCTTCGACCGGCGTCCACGCCCTCGCCGTCGTACACGCCGCGGCCGCATCTGTGATGCGGAACCCTCTGTCGTCCCAGACCCTTGTGGCCGTACACGCAGGCCCGTCGGTCATGGTGAGGGACGCGCTAGAAGCGTGAGCGGAAGAGACCGCCGCCGCCGATGAAGGCGCAGGTGCAGGCGATGGCGAGGTGGATGTATCGAGGGGCGTTGGCGTCTGCGAAGGAAAGGTGAGTACGTGATGCATGTCGTTGGCGCAGCGTGGGAGAGCTTACTCACTGGGGTCGCTGAAGATTTGACGACCTTTCCCGAGCTGCTGATGCTCCAGCCCGAGGGCAGGCCAGGAAGGGTGGTGTACGAAGCCGTACCCTCGGATTCGCTCCGCCATCCGCTCACGGGGTTGCCGTTCACCGTCGAGGTGATTCTCGGGGCATCATTGACGGTGATGCTGCCTTGACTGTTGCCGTTGATCCTGCCACCGCTGGACACGATGCTCTCCCAGCTTCCACTCTGGTCGCCGTAGCTGTAGGATGATCCGGTGGAGTAGTCGACGATGGAGACCGTGCTGACGTACATGGAGAACGGACCGCCGGCATAGTCGGTCGGTCCACCGGCCCAGTCGATGGTTCCCTGGTTGTTGGATGAATCACCACCCGCCCACGAGCCGAGTTTGAGTTGCATCGGCGTTTGCGGGTACTGCCCGTTGGCGTCGCCCTTGTTCAGCACGCGCACGACCTTGTCGTCAATCGTCCAGATGATCTGGTTCTCCGTCCATTCGGTCGTGTATGTGTGGAACTGCTCTTGATTGTTGGAAGTGGCATGCTTGGCGGCGCGATCGTGGGTTGCGGTCTGGCCACGGCCGAAGTAGTTGGACTGCACATCGTTGGGTTCGCCGCCCAGCCATTCCCAGTCGATCTCGTCGAGATCGTCGGATTGGAGGACGGAGGAGCTGACGATGCCCCGTCCCGGCGCTGCTCGGGCTGTGATGGAGTATTTGCCAAACATGATGTACCATTTGGACGATAGTGTTGGTGCTTGACCGGATTGTGCGACGGTGAAGACCGCTCCGTCTGAGTTGTAGCCGGGATTGCCGGAGCTGGTGAACTCGTCCGATGGGCCGTCTTTGAAGTTGATCGTGACTGATCGACCGAGAGCTGGATTCGCGGGACAGCCAGCTTGGAGAGTTGGATTGCAGGTGGAGAATGTTTGCGCGGTCGATGGTGAAGTGAAGATGAGCCCGGCGAGGGCGGATATGATGGCGATCCGCAAGGAGGGCGCCATGGTGAGGAAGCTCCTCAAGGAGAGCATCGAATGCTGCGTAAGGATGTGGTATGCTGTCGGCGTGAGGATTGATGATGGACGAGAAGGAGGTAGGAGACGGTACAGGAAGGGTAGAGGAAGTGTAGGTGTAACGGCGAAACGGGCAAAGAAAAGTCAGAACGGGATGGTAGTGTATACTTATCCACAGTCTAGTCCCTGGTCAGATCAACCCAGCCATTGCGGTCGTCGTCACCATTCTTCTTGTCTTGGGTGTTGTGATGAGTATTCGAGATGGCTGAAGAAGGCTGGGAGAAAATGGGGCGCTGTCCGCTTTCGGCGACTGGGGCAACTCAGCCGAGACCTTGAACCCGGAATCTCGACCGACGACCGGACCGGACTGGACTGGACTTTTGGGAATTTCCGAGGTGAGTCGACGGCAACGGCATATACCATACTCCAGCTGTGTTGACGTTGTATATACATTTCATCGATTCTACTAGAATCATTGTGCACTCGTCGACATGTCGCTCACCAATGCCTCACCCGAAGAAGCCGCTCGTGCGGCCAAGACAGCTTCCAGAACTCTCCTCACTCTGTCCGAGTCCGCCAGGAACGAGGCCCTCGACGCGGTACACGATGCCCTGTCGGCGGCGAGAGAAGACATCTTGGCCGCCAACGCCGTCGACCTGGACCACGCGAGGAAGGCCACGGCCGATGGATCGCTCAACCCGAGCATCTTCAAGCGTCTCGATCTCTCGCGGAAGGGCAAGTTTGATGAGATGCTGCGGGGGATCAAAGACGTTCGAGGACTGCCGGATCCCAGTACGTGAGGTGTCTTGCTATACTTCTACCCTCACTGCAATGCTGACCCCTTCCTGCAGTCGGCCGGGTCGATCTCCGCACCGAACTCGACCAAGGCCTCATCCTCCAACGCCAGACCTGCCCCATCGGCGTCCTCCTGATCATCTTCGAAGCCCGCCCCGAGGTCATCGCCAACATCGCCTCCCTCGCCATCAAATCCGCCAACGCCGCCATCCTCAAGGGCGGCAAGGAGTCCACCCACTCCTTCACGGCCATCGCCGACGTCATCGCCCGCGCCCTCTCCTCCACCCACGTCCCCAACGACGCCATCCAGCTCGTCACCACCCGCGACGCCGTCGACCCCCTCCTCACCCTCGGCCGGTACATCGACCTCGTCATCCCCCGCGGCTCCAACGACCTCGTCGCCCACTGCCAGAGGAACGCCCACATGCCCGTGCTCGGCCACGCCGACGGGCTCTGCACCCTCTACATCCACTCCGACGCCGACCCGCAAATGTCCATCGACGTCGTCGTCGACTCGAAGACCGACTACCCCGCCGCCTGCAACGCCGTGGAAACCCTCCTCGTCCACGCCGACGCCCTCACCACCGTCCTCCCGGGCGTCGCCACCGCCCTCCAATCCAAAGGCGTCACCCTCCGCTGCGACCCCCCCTCCCTCACCGCTCTGACCTCCACCCTCCCCACCTCCGCCGCCTCCCTCCTCATCCCCTCCACCCCCGCCGACTACACCACCGAATTCCTCGACCTCATCCTCGCCGTCCGCACCATCCCCGCCTCCTCCTCCCCGGACGATCCCCACACCTCCGTCGACGCCGCAATCGCCCACATCAACGCCCACGGCTCCCACCACACCGACGCCATCCTGACCGCCTCCCGCCCCACCGCCGACCGCTTCCTCGCCTCCGTCGACGCCGCCTGCAAATTCTGGAACGCCTCCACCCGCTTCTGCGACGGCATGCGCTTCGGCTTCGGCGCGGAAGTGGGCATCAGCACGAACAAAGTCCACGCCCGCGGGCCGGTGGGGTTGGAGGGCTTGACGATCCACGAGTATCGGGTCGTCGGGCAGGGGCATTGCGCGGGGGCGTACGGTGGCGTGGGGGGGAAGGCGTATCGGCATCGGAAATTGGCGGTGGAGGGGGAGGGGGAGTAGATTTGCGGGAGAGGGGGAGAGGGGCCGTTCTGTACAGAGGAATTCTGGAAGTTGTGGAGGCGTGGACCGTGTGGAAGAATCTCAGAAGTTCTACACGAGTCGGGAGAAACGTGGCGATTGTGTGTGATTTCGTGCAAAGGGGTTTTCCCCCCATTGGGTGTGTGTATATCGACTCTCCCCAAAACTTTTTCATGCCAAAAAAAAAAAAAAAAAAAAAAAGCCAACCGTAACCGCCACAGCCCATTTATTTTACTCAGTCCCAAGTCCGCTGAAAAAAAAAACCCCCCAAAAAAAGGAATCACACGCAAAGGCGTCAAAAAGCTCAAAAAGTCAAGGATCTCGCTGGCAGTCTCGTGGGTTCCGTGGACCGTCCATCCTTCCGATCCATTCCCCCTCCCTCATGCCAGCATTGACTTTTGAGCCTGCCTGGACTTTTGTGTGAGTTCATATGGTTTCCAAAAGTTCCGACGGCTCCTCCTTTCTTTCTCCCTTGCCTGGACTTGTGTCTTCTTCGAAAGTTCCGACGGCTCCTCCTTTCTTTCCCCTTGCCTGGACTTGTTCTCTTCAAAAGTTACGACGGCTCCTCCATTCTTTCCCCTTGCCCAGACGTTGTGTGAACTCATATAGTTTCTTCTTCAAAAGTCCGACCCATCCTTCCCCTTGCCCAGACGTTGTGTGAACTCATATAGTTTCTTCTTCAAAAGTCCGACCCATCCTTCCCCTTGCCCAGACTTTTGTGTGAACTCCTTCGTTCTTCAAAAGTCCGCAACTCCTCCATTCTTTCTCCCTTGCCCAGACTTTTGTGTGAACTCCTCCGTTCTTCCCAAAAGTCCGCAAAACTCCTCCTCCTCCTTTCACTCTCCCTCACTCCTCCTCCTCCTCCTCCTCCTCCTCCTCCTCCTCCTCCCCTCCAAACTCAGCATCAAAACCCCTCTCCCAAATGAATCCCCCCCACCCCGGAATCCCTCCTGCCCCCCGCCGCCGCCGCCGCCGCCTGCTGCTGCTTCGCCAAATCCCCCAACACGTGCGGCTCGACCCCCTCGTCGCCCGCCGCGCCGCCGATCGCCGCGTGGTTGTTCCGCATCAGATAGCGCTGCGCCGCGGCGAGGTCGTCGGGCGTCATGCCGTAGGGGTGTTCGTCGTGTTGGGGCTTTTGTTTCTTGGACGTGCGGACGGCGGGGGGGTGGCTGCCTTTGGGGGCGGCGGAGGCGGGGGAGAGGGTGGATTTGGGGGCGGGGCGGGGGTGGCGGGGTTTCTGGGCGGGGGTGGTGTGCTGCTGCTGGGAGGGGGAGGGGAGGAGGCGGGGGTCGATGTTGGTGGTGTCGTCGATGAGGGTTGGGGATTGGGCGGTTGGGGGAGGTGGTGCGGTGTGCATGTCGTTCTTCTGCGGGAGGACGGCGCCGTAGTCCGGGGCGTAGGTCGCGCCGTAGGGGAGGGGTTGTGGCGCTGGTTGCGGGACAGCAGCGTGGGTTGCGCCGTAGGGCAATGACTGCCGCGGTGCTGGCTGAGGGGCAGCAACAGCGTATGCAGTATTGCTGGGCACCATCATCGCCGGTGCATCTCCATTTCCAGCCTGACCCATCTGCATCATCCCAGCAGTAGCAGCGGCGGCTGCTGTCTTCTTCTCCGCCTCAGAAACCTCCCGCGGTGCATTCGGATCCGGCACAATACTCCCGTCCGCTCTACTCATGAATCTCGCCAGAACCCCATCCCGCCACAACTCCTCGATCCTATCCTCAAGCGACGCCTTCCCGAACCCAGCTTGATGGATCCCATCTCTCCACGCCTTCGGGCCCGCTTTCAGGAAATCCCGCATATCGTTGCACGTGGGTGTCCTCGGTTGCCACTTACTCCGCTGCCCGCCCACACACCACGCAACCATCTCATCGACGGTGAAAGGTGGCTTGTCGGACGTCTTCTTCGGGGCATTAGGCGCCTTCTTACCCATGATGCGGTCGACTTTTCGCATTTCCGGTTGGGTGCCGTTGGCTGTGCATTCGTCGATGTAAGCATCATGAGCGGCTTTGTTCTTCACCTTCTGGGCGTCTTCAGCCTGTTGGGCGAGCTGGTCGGCGGTCGGAGTCTGGGGAGCGGGAGCGGTGGTGAAGGCTTTGGGAGCTGGGCGGGAGAGCTCTTGCATCGGTGGAGGGATTCCTGCTGCGCGGGCTTGCTCGACTGTTCGAGGGAGGGCGAGCCCGGCGTATTTGCGTGGTGCTGGGAGAGCGAGGCCGGCAGTGCGAGAGGTCGGTGCGGGCGGTGAGGGCGGATTCTTCGCCTGATCAGCGTTGTTGTTCTCCTCAGAGAGATCATCACCGTCGCCGAAGAGGTCGTCGCCCTCAATCTCGCCTTCGCCGAAGATATCATCATCGTTGACAGCTTCAGATGACTTGGTCGTCTCGTCGCCAGTGGAGACTGCCGGGGTCGGCGCGACGGCGTTCTCGTTGCTCAGTGGCATCTCTGTATGACGCGGCGATGTTTGCTGGCTGACACCGAGACTGGTAGTCCTGCTGACCGACGGTCCAACAAGGTTGGGGGATGGAACAGCAGATGGAGGCGAGGCATTGTGAATCTGAGCTGTACCGTTCGTGGCTTGCAAAGTCTTCTGATGTTGAGCCTGAGCGGGTGTCTGGTACATTGACTGCTTCTGTGCCTTGTGAGGATCGTTTTGATCGTTGAACTCGGTGGGCTTGCGCTTTGAGCCCTGAGCATCTTGTGCTGGTTCCGGAGTGGGAGTCGGAATGGCGAATTGGGGCAACTGAGTGGTGTAGTGAGACACGTTGCCATGTGCAGTCTGTGGACGAGAAGTCGGGAAGGCGAGCGATGGCGACTGAGCTGTGTAAGGAGACACGTTGCCATATGCAGTTTGTGGACGGGGATTCGGAATGGCGAACGATGGCGATTGAGTGGTAAAAGGAGACGCGTTGTCCACTTGTGCGTTCGGGCCATGATACCCGCCGTGAACCCGACCAGGAGTCTGAGACTGAGACTGCTTCTGGACCTTGTGGGCAAAGTTCTGGCCACTTTGCTCTGGAGCTTTGCGCTTCATCCCCGGAGTCACCTGCGACTGCGTTGCTGCGGATGCGGCAACCTTCTGCTGAGGTGTGCTCGTTGTTCCACGGTTGACTGGCGGATTGGCATATGTGGTCGACGCCGGCAGGAGTCCCATCAAGTAGAGCTCGTCTGCGGTGTGGGGGATGACTTCTCCATTCCAGCCTTGCCAGTTGTTGTAGCTCTCACGAACGCGTCGCTCTGCAGCGTTCACAAAGTCCGCTGGGAGCTGGATTCCCGTCAGACTGATAGTGATGGATCCGTCGGCCATCTGCTTAGATGTGATCCTCGGGTTCTGATCGCCGAGTGCGTTGAGTATGCCAGAGGCCTCGCGACCATGACTGCGCACTTGCATTCGTCCCGCCACGAACTCATTCATTTTATTCCTCCAACGCGATAGCCGACCTTGCTGGAGCAAGATCGCGGGCGCCTCGTTGAATGTCTTGATGCCTTGATGAAAGAGTGACGCGCCGACTGCGGCCTTGATACGATCGTCGAACAGATGACGGCGGGTGAAGCCACAGATAGTCATAGCACGAACCCCTGGGCCATCGTTGAACATAGTGAGACACAAGGTAGGCTCAAGCAGGTTGCGGAAGTTGATGTCTTGACGCCAGGCGCTGGCTCTGCTATCCATCTGCGACGATGGAACAGTAGACACACTCGTCGGCGTGCGGATGACTGGACCCGCTGGCGGCGCGACTACTGGCGTGGCCGATGCGCCTTTTGCCGGAGCTCCAATCGCGGCGTTGCCAGGCTGTGGTGCTGCAGTGGAGACTGTCGAGCCCATCGCTTGGATGATGTTGCCACCTGAACTCGCATTTTGAAGAATCTGACGACGTCTGTACTCCGTCTCATCGCCGTTCAACTCGTGCAGCATGTACAGGATTTTGCCTTGGGCATAGACTGGCCGCTGAGTGTGTTGACCGAAGAGAGTATTTGCCACAGCCCAGCCAAATCCTGGTGGCCCTCCGGCTTGCGCAGGAGCGCGGCGAACGTTGAAATTGGACAGCACGCAGACGAGTAAACCACTGGGCTCGAGTTGACCGGTGATGGCGAAGTTCGGCGTAGGGTCGAGCGTGATACAATCCAAGACCGCATCTGCTGTTCGTCCGAAGACCTTGGTCTGTGCTGCCGATCCGTCTGATATGGCGATAGCGTTCAGATAGCGGAAGTAATGTTGCAGGACGTCCCATTTCATCTGGCCGGGGATCTCATGACCTGAGTTACGCATGCACTGCTGCGCACAGTTGTTGATGGTGTCGGCTGTGCTATACCCTCGATGGTAGCCACTCACCGAGATCTCCACCTCACCAGTGCGATTGCGATGCACGGTGATCGACAGAGTGGTAGAGACAATGACTTTGCGAACGACGTCAAGGAATTCCACGGCCTGCTGGCCGCTATCCTTGAACTTTTGTCTCCCCGTAAGCCTCGGAGCAGAGGCAGCCGGAGGCGAGATCGTCGGCTGAGCCATTGGAGCTCGTGGCGGAAGCAGAGCCGGGGACTGCTTCACCTGCGGGGCGTGAGCCCAGATCCCTCCGCTACCAGCCGCAATTTGCTGCGACTGGTGCTGGCGAGGCGCCACCACCCGGCCCGGCGACTGGCTCTCGCTCCTCGCGCCATCGCGCGTTGGTGCCGCTGCAGTCGGCGCCGGCGGCGGAGCGCTCGTTGCACACTCCAGAGGGCCAAGGTATGCCGTGAGGCTTGCTGCGAGGTTGACCCCGTCCTCTTGGGTCCAGAGGCGCGGGGGCTCGGGAGGCTGCCTCTCGCTGTGTGGGCGCCACCCCGCCGAGTCTTGCCGAACGTAGCCAGGGATATGTGGATATGGGTCCCATGTCGGTTGCTGTGTGGGAGAAGTCATCTTGCCGGGAGAGTTCGAGATTTAAAAAGTCTTGGCGTTCACGTGCAAATTTCGAAATCGGCCGCCAAAATTGGCTATGCCCGTCTTTTATGGCAGGAAAGTCTCAAACTCCGCTTCGAGCTTTAGGCGTATGCCGCTGCAACAGCAGGGTTGGTGGTACTGGTGCGCTGCGGGAGGGTGGTGCGGCCAGAGAGGGTTACGTGAGTATCGGACTGAGCGAAGGGCTGTTCGGGACGAAATTCTCTGCGCTTGTTGCTCGATTCTTGCTGACGACGTCTGCGCGGTGGGTATGGAGCCGTTGCGCGCGCAGGAATATCGTGCTGCGGTCGAGTCTTCGCCGTAATGGGAGTAAACTTTGTGGTGAATGTCGAAAGCGGCGGAAACGGTGAATGCGCCGTTCGTGAACTGGCCAGTGCGGAGGAGGTGTGTACGTTTCTCGCAGCGTTGCAACAGTGTGACAGGCTTGCGCAGGTATGTAAGAAAGATGGCGTTCGTGGGACCAAAACCGAGGATGTTCGAGGGTGGTGGGGCGAAGGTGGTAAAGCGCGGAAGAAATCAGAGAGGTGGAAAAAGCGCCGACCAGTGCGCGCTTCACTCGAGAACTTTGGGACGATGACGCACGACGCGGCGTTTGGCGATCTGAATTGAACGAGCACTTCACTTGCACTTGGAAAAGATGTGGGACAGTGAGTTATGGGCCACCAGGAGCTCAAACGGAGGCCGGTTCGTGGTATTGTGTTTTACGTGGGAGTGGACCAGGTCGGCAACGGGACTTCCTTTGCAGCGAGCTGTTGTGAAGTCGGCGGTCCTTTCGTTCGTCTCAGGTCAACGACTGCGCTTCCTGTTGCTCTTGTCGTCTGAGCAGACTTGAACAGAACAGCGGCGGTAGAAGTTCTCCGTCCACTGCCTTTGCGCTTGCAATGTCTCAACGGTGCAGGTCAAGCATGCAAGACCAGAGGGGGAGATGTTCTGTCTCTATGCAAGAGTCTCACACCTGCAGGACTGAGACATGCGTCAGATTTTCGACTAGCGTGAATACGCAGCTTCTGGGCTACCTACATTGTTTGCTCTGATCTCCAAAGGTCGAACAATGGCTCTCGAAAGGCCGAACAATGGCAAAGTGCCAGACCATCGGTGACCGCGTGCTCGCCGGGTCCAATGGAGAGGCTCCGCTCCGCCGTGCCATGGTCGATACGGCGTCCTGGCTCACTCACGAACCTTCGATGTAACATGCCGCTCTCTGGCTGTTGCTTGGTCTTTTCCCATGTCGTAGCGCTCGGTCAAGCGTGTTCTCGTCTTTGTCCCGCCAACACACCTTCATGTTCACTTTGCCGCTTCTGCACCAGTAGTCGTCTTTTTCTTCTTGCTCTTGTCCTTCTTCCTCTTACTTCGATCTCTCTTCTTCAGACTTTGCATCCCGGTCTTGCACACCTCCGCGTATCTTGCAAAGAACGCCTCTAGATCATCTGGCTGAACAATCGTGCTGAGCTTCACCTTGTCTTTGTTCTTCTTTCGGTCTTTTGATTGCGACTTTCCGTCCGTAGCTCGTACAATGATCGGGAGAGGGTTCGGCGGATGTGTGTCCCATAAAGGATCGTCGGCGACTTTTCCGGCTGGAGTTGATGGTGCCGATGCGTTGTCGAATGTCACTGCTATACATCAGCATAGGCTTGAGAGGATCTGAGCAAGGCACGCGCTCACATCGCTTCTGGGTGAGGAAGATAGAGCCATGACCTTTTAGCTGGGTCTTCTCAATGAGTGCTGTGAGGCGAGTGAAGAACTGGAGAGATGTTAGAAGAATGGATCTGATGCATCATCGCATTCCATACCTCATCGATGCTCAAATGGCCCGCCATGATAGCGAATGTGAGTGTGAGAATCTGAAGATGAGGTCGGATTTGAAGTGATGTGGGGTCCCGCCCATGTGAGATGATCGACAGAAGGTCTCCACCAAAACTTGCAATCTTTCGAACTTTCAAGAGAAGCAGCTTTCCTGTCTTGTTTGCTACACCTGCAGGTCTCACAGCGACACAATGATAAGTCGCATGGAGTATGTCGGGCCGAAATTGCCAAAGACACTTCTAGACCAGGTGCAGGGAGGTCGCGTCGGTAAAGGCAGCCAACGGAGCACCTCGCGCAAAGACCGGCGCAAAGCAGAGCGCCAGGAGAAGAAGAAACCGCCTCCTCCACGAAGGAAACCAGTCTTTCAACAAAGGAAAGCAACGAAACAGGTGGAAAGCGAAGGTGAAGAAGAGGAACAGCGGCCGAGGACAAAGTCTGCAGTTCCCGCGAAGGATGCAAAGCCCACAAGATCAATACTGAAGCGCAAGTCGCCAAGTCCGGAGGAGTCTGAGGAGGAAGATGGCAGCGATGTTGGGATGGAGAGTGGTGACGATAGCGGAGAGGATAGTGACTATCCGATTGCCCCAGTAGTCTCGAAGGCTGTCAAAGCGCGACTCGAAGAGGATGATGCGGAAATCGCTGCCTTGGAGAAGAAGCTGGGTTTGAAAGGCAAGAAGTCAAAGAAGGTAGGCGACGATGAGCTGGACTGGTTGGTCAACGGATCAGACGGTGAGGAAGAGACTTCACAAGCTGGCAAGCGGAAGAGGCCTGATGATGACGACTGGTTGCGAGACAAGAGGCAAAAGGCAAAGGCCAGCGGGACTGTAGCACAGGTCCAGCATGAAGATACGGAGGATGATGCCCATGAAAATGAGGACGAGGACACACATGGAGATGACGACATGGAGGACATCGAGAATCCCTTCTCTGAAGACGAAGAGTTCAGCGATTTTGACGAAGACAACGAAGAAGAGGACGAGCAACCGGCACCAAGGAAGGTACGAGAGAACCCATACGTCGCACCTGTGACGAGAGATGCGGCACCGGTGGCAAAGTATGTTCCGCCGTCGATGCGAAAGACTGCTTCATCAGACGAAGAGCTGCTCAAGCAACTTCGAAGACAGCTTCAAGGACAGCTCAATCGTCTTTCTGAAGCGAATTTGGTGTCCATTCTTCAATCTGTCCAGGAAGTCTACGCCAACAACGCGAGACAGCATGTCACATCGGTCCTAGTGGAGCTATTGGGAGGTCTGGTTTGTGATCCGTCGGTATTGAACGACACCTTTCTCATCCTGCATGCTGGTTTCGCGGCGGCGCTGTATCGAACTGTCGGCACCGACTTTGGTGCCCAGCTACTAGAGAACATTGTTCAGGCCTTCGACAAGCATCATGCCGAGGAAACGGAAGGAAAGCAGACTCTCAATCTGCTCGCATTCCTCTCCGACCTTTACACCCTCCAAGCTACTGGATGTGAGATCATCTTCGACTACATTCGAATGCTCCTCGACAACTTCTCCGAAGCAAATACTGAGCTGCTTCTCCGTGTGATTCGTATATCCGGCGCCCAACTCCGCCAAGATGACCCCTCCGCATTGAAAGACATCGTCCTCCTTCTTCAGCGCTCCACGTCCAAAATTGGCGAGGCCAACCTCTCAGTCCGAACCAAATTCATGATCGAAACAATCCACAATCTTAAAAACAACCGCATGAAGACCGGCGTGGCAGCATCCGCTCTCAGCGCCGAACACATGCAACGCATGAAGAAGACCCTCGGCACGCTGAAAGCCGTCAAGACCACCGAGCCACTTCGCATCACCCTCGCCGACATTCGCGACAGCGAGAAGAAGGGCAAATGGTGGCTTGTAGGTGCCAGCTGGCGAGATCCCGCGAAGATGATCAACAGCACTGCCAACTCGGACCCGACTCCACCGACATCCGTACCTTCAATACCGAACGACCCGGACTCTGACTCCGACACCCCAGACCTCCCCGCCTTAGCTCGCACTCAAGGCATGAACACCGACGTCCGCCGCGCGATCTTCATTGCCATCGCTGGCGCCGTGGACTATAAGCACGCTCACCTCCGCATTCAAAAGCTCGCCCTTAAATCCAAGCAACAATTAGAGATTCCCCGCGTGCTGATCCACTGCGTCGGCGCGGAACCCGTGTATAACCACTTCTACACCCTTGTTGCAACGCAATTTTGCGGAGAACATCGCTTTCGGAAGGCATATCAATTTGCTTTGGTGGATGTCTTTCGGCGCATGGGAGAGGTAGATGCTGGTGCGGATGAACTCGGAGAGGACGAAGAGGGACAGGAAGAGCCGGGAGTTAGAAAGGTGTATAACCTGGCGAAGATGTACGCGACGCTTGTTGCGGAGGGACTGCTGCGAGTGACTATTCTGAAGCCGCTAAGTGGCAGTCTAGCGGATCTACAGCCGAAGACCAAACTTTTCGTCGAGGTCCTGTTAACGACTGTGTTGGTACTGGCGAGGAAGAATGCTGCGGCCAAGGCTGGAAAGGGAAAAGGGAAGAAGGAGGAGAAGGAAGCATTCTTTGAAGAAGAGGTCAGGGAGATATTCGAGCAGGCGCATGCGATTTCTGAGATGTTGTTGGGGATGAAGTGGTTCATAAGCAAGGTTGTGAGTAGGGCGGAGGTCGCGGCGAATGAGAAGGAGAGGCAAGTCGTTGTTCTGGGATGCGAGATTGCGTTGAGGACGCTGAGCGAGCCGCCGCGGAAGAAGGTCACGCAGGTCGAGGATGGTGATGACGATAGTGATTGAGTTGCCGACTGGATCCTGGACACCAGCTTTCCTCACATCATCGCACATCGATCGTCGCCACTGCTGCTGGTCGCCTGCCGTCGTGCCACACCATTCAGCTGAGGTAGTGCCGCAATATGGCTGCGTGGTTCGAAGTATCCAGCCATATCCCAAATCTCCCACAGCCCCGGCATCCAACCCCACAGCCAATCCTCGACGTCGTGCTGCATGTCGTTCTGCCACAAATCCCTCGTCTCTCCCAGTCCTGGACTCTTCGATGGCATGTACAACAGCACCATCTGCTCAACGTACGTCAAATCCCACCCGGCCTCGCACAATCCAATTACCAGGTCTCCCACCCCATCCCTATCGCCATGTTTCTCATTCCAACTCTGCACAAGTTCCTCGATCTTCGGCGACACCAGCGACTCCCATCCTTTGTCAGCGTCCGCCGTTGTCGCCGCCCAGATTACTGCCCCTTTCCTGCCCTGCTTTTGGTCTACAAGCGCTCTTGCCATCTGCAACGATAACGCAGGCGGCCAGCCTCTCCGCGACATCACCCTTAGCGCCAATCCCCATTGCCCTACGAAGGCCGCGTTCTCCCTCTCGATCTTGGCCGCTCGTACCATCACTTCGGACGGCTTGTGCTTCGCCCACAACGCACCAGGCACCCACTTGAATAGCCAGGCATGGACATCCTCGCCCTCCAGTCGCGCGAGCAGCTCTTCAACCCTGCCAGCACCGGGCTCCAGCGTACCAAAAAACCCGATGATATAATCACGATCGTACCCAATTCTCAGCAGCGTATCCATGGCTTCGGGCAGGCCCTCCGGAGCCCACGGCCTAGCCGCGTAGAAGGCGACTTGATCATCGACATGGTCGTCCTCGAATAATGGTAGGTCGTCCTCGAATAATGGTAGCTTGTCCTCCGGGAATGTGCTCGCGCGCTCCAAGATGAAGTCTGCGGACACCCCATCGTCGAGTTGATGTTGCACACACCTCCACGCGTTGAGCGGCGTCCAGCCTTTCGAAGCGAAGACGTTGAACGCCTGACTATGAGTGGCTAGTGTTTGGCGATTGCGATTGACTGGCCAGCTGCGGTCCTTGATTCGCCAATCAGTCGGATATTCAGCAGCAGCCGCAGCCGCAGCTCTCTCCGTGCGAAGTCGCTCTGCCAGCGCTCTACTCGCTTCTTCTTGTTCCACCGGCTCCCAGACCTCCCTCAGTCCGGTGACCGCTTGGAACACCCATTCTCTCGCTCCGCCGTTCATACCCACACACTCTTTTACCGCTTCCACCGTGAGCGCAATCCCAACCCTGCTCATCTCTTCTACCACCTCTTCCAAATACCATCCGCCATACCCATCATAGTACAGCTCCACCAATGCCCTTTCTACGCTTGCTCCGATTCTCACTCCTTCCACATCGGGCTTCCACACCGTTTCCCCGTTGGCTTCGAAGATGATCTCGTCGACAAGAGCCGCTCCCCGACCTCTTCTCTCCCACTCGAGCCACTCCCTCTCCTCCTTCATCGGTCCCAGACTTCCTCGTTCCTGCATTTGCGAAATGCAGAATTCGAGCCAGCGGAAGGCGATCTCGGGGGTCCAGTCAGGTAGCCGGGCTAGATGCGCGGAAACGGGGGCGTAGCTGTGTCCATCGTGAACGGTATACACCGGGGCAGAGAGAACTCGTGGGCGGATGAGGTGGAGTCGAGCGGAAGTGCTGGAATTGGTGGGGTTTGGTGGAGCAAGACGTGTGGGACGGTAGGGAAGGGTTGCGTTGAATGTATCGCCTCGGGAGTCGACAGGTGGATCCATGACCGTGCGCACGTCGGCGGCTTTGTGTTCAGTCGGTGAGGATGAAAGGTTTTCTACCGGGCTTTGTGGTCGGATGTTGGTTCTGAAGATGGAGGATGATTGGGTTGTGGTGACTTGCCGGTGACAAAGTAACTCGTGAGGGAAATGTGGTTCACGAGAACGCTCATATACGAGTGTCCTAGCGGGTGCTCGGGCAAGACTTGGACGACGTGAGGCAGCACAAAGCTCCAATTCACGAACAACGTCCGCGGGACATGGCGAGCATCCCGAGGCTCCGAACCCATGTTGTGCAGCATGGTGCGAAGCCTACGGTAGGGCGATTTGGGGTTCTTGGGAGAGGCTATCTTCACTTCCCATATCTCCTGATCTCAGCCTCCTTCGGCGCGGTCCCATTCGTGATTGATGAAACGGGCTTCGAACTCACACGCGAACCTGCGGGCGGTTATCGATCCCGCGTTGTGCAGCGTGGCTACTCGCCACGGGACCGAAGTGCACCACTGCGAAGACCTACCCACGCTGTCCAGGGTATAGCTGGCGAGACCTTGAAAGACTGCCTGGCATTCGGCACTCACACAGCCAGTACCTCTATGCAATCGAAAGATGCAACCAGGCCGCCTGATCACAAGGCCAAGCCTTGAGGAGCTGTAAAGGCATCGTCTGCAACAAACTTTTGCCTTGTCCGGTCGGACAGTGCCAGAACGCCTACACGTGTCTCCTGAGATCTGTGTACGCTTGCTCGCCCCAGGCGGCGAAGTATCCGGAGAACGATCCGCGTGTCCGATGTTTGGACGAGCTTTTCACATCGCTGCGGCGGAGGCTCGGAGCTGCATCGAGACAAAGCGATTGAACACAACTGGTCTAGAGGACGCCCTTGATAATATGGTCGTGCCGAAGATGAATCCAACCCAGCATCGCGAAGCGTACTGAATGAATCGCGTATCTCTTCGACTTTCCTATCAACAATCTAATGAATAAAGACTTACCAATACCTTTGTCGAGCACTCTAGGAATGGACAAAAAGAATAGTCGCCAAATCCGGCCACAGGCAATGGACTTTGTGGTCGACGTATTCTCCGCGGTGCGTAACATGAACGTCCTCCGCAACCGCAGCGAAGTCCTCAAGGTCCTGGCGTTCAGGGGCTGGACACCTCTCCGCGCCTGGCGGTGGGTCACACAGATGTCTAACTCAAGATTCGGCGGTACGCTGATCGGTCTCTTGGAACGTGCCGAAAGGTTCCCCGAAGACAAGGCCGTGGCGTTTGATGAGACTTGGATCGATTGGCAGACAGCGGGGTATTCGGATCGTCTGAGAGACGTGATGGGGCAGCTGATGAGGAAAGGGTATGATCACCGGTACCTCGCGACATTTTACGGAAATCTTCTTGCACCGGGGCCAGACAAAGAAGACCGGCTGCTGGCGACTCTGATCGGGGAGGACATCAACGCTTGGTCGGATGAGTGGGTCCCTGGATTGCTGGACTTGTGGAAGGTGGAACCGCTGGACGAGGAAAGCGCCATCAATTTGAGGATGGTGGACGCAAATCGAGAGTTTGTGAAGAAGTGGGCCCTTGCACTAAGAGTGTTGTCGCAGAGAGGCTGGCCGCCGTCGCTGTCGTGGGATATTGTGAGAGCGCTGGTCGAAGTGCACGGAGGTAAGAAAGGAGCGGTGATCTGGGCAGCGGAGAAGGTGGATCCGGACAAAGCGTGCGAGAGTCTGGGCATACCGAGGATACACGTCGTCCTTTGGATTGCCATCGATGCTGCACTGCAGGAAGCCATGCCGAGGCCAGATAATACCAGGGTCCCGGAAAGCTGCATCGTGAGGAAGCGAATTGCAAATGGCGAAACGTGCGATCCAGGGTCTGGACATGTTGTCCCGACAGTCGTTGTATTCATCTAAGGGATTGAGTTTGTACCAGGCGTCTAGCGATGTGTTAGCCGCCGGCCGCGCAGCTTGCTAGGAGTGTAACGCATCACAGTCGGCGTAGTTGCATCGAGATGCATGTCGAGATGAGTGTGTGGGCAAGGGGATGGTCACACAGCGCTTGTATCGACAATGTTCGTTAGCAGGACCATGTTTTAATGTCTAAGTCCACGTCTCGCCCGGCCTCCTCAACCCCAAGAACTCCTCCAACAATCCCTCCTCTTCTTCCCAGAAGTCCATCAACACGATCCCCACCCTCTTCCCCCTCGCGGTCGTCTTCAACCATCCCTTCAACCCCGCATTCACACCTCCCGTCTCCCCATCTCCCAACGCCATCGTCCTCGGCGTAATGGGCGGATCATCGTCCGTTTTGGTACTGGACGCGAAGCTCCAAAAGAGCGCGTCCGGATGGGTGGTCGTGGCGCGAAGCAGATTCGCAGTCAAAGCTTTGTACTTGGAGGTGATGGGCACGGAAAGGCCGGATCTGAGGGGCGTGGTGGGGTGGTAGTAGTCTTGGATGTAGGCGAACTCGGTAGGGTCTAGGTCGTTGTAGGGGAGCTTGATGTTGGGTGAATTGACGGTCCACTTCTTCGGGGAGAAGTGCAGGCCTGGTATCGATTCTTCGTATTCGGCTGGGAGTAAGTCCAAGTCGAAGCGCCGGAAGAGGGTGATTTTGCCTCGAGCTTCACCCAAGGTGCCTAATGTTCCTCGGGTCTGCACGATATATTGCTTCGCTGCGGGGGAAGTCAAGATGTCGTACAACGCCATTTGCGTTCCCGCATCTGGATTCTTGTGCTCGTGCTGGAAGGAGAGAATGACCATTTCGCTCGGATGTAGATCCAGCCAGTGGTAGAATCCGAACAGCACATCTTCCACCGTTGCCGTTTGAGATTGCAGAGCGTCACCATGCCAGAAGACAAGTGAGGTACGTGTAATGTCCCATGCGTACCGCAGATCGAAGACACGCATTCCCGCTTCCAGACTGTCGGCGATAGATTTGCCTTGGCAGCGATAGTTCTCCGAATTGGAAGGGGAAAAGCCACCAAGTTCCGAAGCGTACTTCAATTCATGCTGAGTAGATTGAGTGTAGTTCCAAGTCGCAGAGTCATGGGTACCCGGTATGTTCATTGATGTGATCCGAGTGGAGTCGGGATACGCCTTCATCCACGTCGCGGTGGATAGTTCGGAAGGCTTGGCCGAGGAGGGCCCAAAGATGGGATAGGCATCTCGAAGGACTTTCTGCAAGGCTAGAGTGGGGAGACTGGAGCCTTGTAGGGACGAGGTGAGGTAGGTCGACGGGATACCGATGGAGAGGTAATTAAGGACCCAGACGATGCACAGAAAGATGCCGACTCCCAGGGCTAAGGAGAGCAGAGCGTCCCGCGGCCGTGATAATGAAAATGATAGCATGATGTGCAGCCATTTTCGCAGGAGGCAAGATCTATGTGTATATCGACATCTTGTGAGGGATGTTGATGGATTTATTGCAGCTCATCGACCTGATGAGTGTCGTGACAAGGTCACGTGCAAAGCTTGGACTGGAGACGGGATCCTCTCCGACAACATACACGACATCGTCTCGACTTCGACACGATTGCGACAACGTTCTCATACCCTCGAGTCCGCATGCTCATACCGAAGAGACTGATTCTCACCTGCGCTACGGCTGCTTGCCGTCGTTCCTCCTCCTTCGTCATTCTCCAGCCAGCAAATGCCCGAATTGCGCTCGCCTATGGAGATGGCCCTCCGTCTGTTCTAACCAACCGAGCGCATGGCGTATGGGACGAAAAGCACTCGCAATGGCGGATACTCGAGATTTCTTACGGCTCTGCTTGCTACCAGATGAATCGAGGCAAAGAAGTGGAGGGATAAAAGACGGCGGAAGACGAAGGGATGAACGATTGGATATTCAGGTTGCTCAACACACCAGCATCCCTTCCTTCACGCTTGCGAGCAGTCTCAGTCACATTACGTCGCGGTTCGTCTCATCCTCGACCACACTCAAGAAAACTCCATTCTTCCAAGCCCATGCGAATCAAGCCGCACGCTTGTCATACCCGCCCACACCGGCATACGACCGTACTCATATCGTCTGCCCCAGGCGGTGAACAGTGGTGGTATCGCTACTTCTCCAGGTTTTCCTCCTTCGACGTCTTGCTCTTCGGCTGTCTGTGCGTCCGGTATCTATCCACTGTTACGAATATCTCGGAAACACACCGTGCCTTGCCAGTAGTACTTGCCTTTGTCACGCTTCTCGACGTCGGGCTTATCGGCTGTATCCGTGTTAGGAGTCGACGATCGGGAGTGAATCCGCGGGAGTGAATCTATCGCGAGGGACGTACCACTGTATTTGCAAAGCGGTGCGGCAGTGACCAAATCGGAAAGGCCGGACAGGGGCAACACTCGGCAGAAGTGCATTTTGAGAAGATTCTGTCGAATGTGCTGGGCAGGATTCGATCGAAGTGAGGTCGCGATTGCTCAATGGTGTCTGCTCAGAAGTAGAAAAAGTGACGAAGCGCGGAGCTATATATCCTCTCTGCATCAAGGCGTTCGTAGGGGACGACATGTCCTCGAAAGATCTCTGCTCGGAGAGAACAAGCACATCATCACTGCCCCGGAAGCACGACAATGTGCAAGCTCAAGTACCGTGGCACGACATCGCGGCCATGGGATCGTTGGGATCGTGTAACCCAGTGTACACCATCACCAGAGTCGTCCCCTCGATGACCAGTAACTTGTTGGTCCGATGTCTGGGAAGCTAATGTCCCGATGTCCAGGAAGCTGTCATATCGACATCGACGACCGGGCAGCTGTTGTCTCAATTGCTAGACAGCTGGTGACAAACGACGATCGCAGCGAGCTGGCGGCAGTACATCATCTACAGACCTTGCCTTGCCTATCATACAAAACGGACGCATCAGTCACGACGGCCATGGTTCGTTCCACCGGCGAACCCTGGCTCTTGACACTTGATCTACAGCTTGATCACAAACACCCTGTCGAGCGTTTCTCCAGAGCCTCTTGACAGACTTCTCCGTGGAAACTCTTGGCGAGTAGAGCTTTGATCCAGATATCGAGCGTGAGGTTTGGAATGAGGTACAGCAACTTCGACATCGAGGCATGTGACGGGTTGTCAGATGGAGGGATTGTTTCAGCCTGTACCGGATGGGCAGTATGGCCTTTGGCAGGTATAAAGCCGCGACGAGCATGTTGCGAAGCCGAGTCGTGGGAGGCGAGACCGATCTGTATCGTGACAAGCTCTGTAGTAGATGCCGTAGGTTGACGCTGCCGTTGATCGAAGAGGTGTGGATGTCTACCTCCTATGTCGTCTAAATGCTCACGTAGCAAAGCTTGGCTGTCTTGGCTCTCTGGTGATGTGTAAATGCGAAGTCTAAACGGACGTCCGTGTCGATGTCATGGCGTCAAGACTGTCTCCTCTTGGACGCCCTTGCTTGGTGTTGTCGCAGCAGAGTGGAAGTCGACGGACGTCCGCCAACTGACCGTGACGATTGACGTCGAGCGAGTTACACGACGTTTCCCTGAAGAAGAGACGCGCGTCTGCACACGACCTCGACATCCGCATCTTGAGCACATCGACGCAGGAACGTTGCAAAAGAGCAGTCAGATCGATGTGTTGCCATCAGGGCTGCAGTCAGGCGCATGGTCAATCCTGGTCGTGAGTGAGTTCAGGCGAAGTGAGGCCGAATGCCTCGTACTCCCTGTTACATCCTGGACGGAGATCGTCAGCTGCCGGGCTCACGCTGTCTAGATGAACTTTTGCACAATCCCACCAGCTGTCAAATGTTCACAACTGTCCAAAGATCACCAATCCGGTGAGGCCTCATCTGCTCCTTCCCGTCAGGCCGAAACATCCCGGTTGCACCATCAACGCGGCCTGCAGTCACGCTGATATTCGACCTCACCTCTCCTCTCCCATATCATCCATCCATCTCTTCATGCTGTCCTTCGTTCCCTTCTCTTCAACACAATCATGTCCACCGCAGGATCGCTATGCGCAGCGCGCGGCGTGACATTTCCTCGATTGGCGCTGGCTCTGGCAATACTTACCACGCTCTTTCTCTGCCGGGATCTCTTCATACCAGCGGTAGTCAGCGACCACTCATATACATCCACACAACCAAAACAAGATGTCATCAAGGAACCGGAAATACCCCCTCCGCCGGTGCTGGACGTAAACAACAATGGAAAACCACCTCCTTCCGAACTGCTTTTCGACCACTCGCCTCCTCCGCCGGTCAAGGACTCAGACCCTCCGCCATCTCCTGCTTCGACATATGATAGCTCAGCTTCGTCCTCCACCTCGACTCCTTCCACCACTCCCTCCACAGAGCCCACCTGCATGAACCTCCCAGGCGCCGACGAAGTTATGGTTCTCCTCAAAACTGGCTCCACGGAAATCTACCAAAAGCTCCCGATCCATCTTCTGACCACTCTCCGCTGTACTCCCAATTACCTCCTCTATTCGGACCTTGCGCAAAACTTCACCGGCATCCCAGTCCACGACGCAATCGCCCCCGTCCGCAACACGACCCGTTCAACCCACTCCGACTTCGAACTCTACCGCACCCTACGATCCCACGCCGCATCCAACCAGGACACGTCCAAACTATCCGGCACCTCCGGCTGGAACCTCGACAAATGGAAATTCCTCCCCCTCCTCCACCACGCCTACGCCCACTCCCCCTCCACCATCCGCTGGTTCCTCATCATCGAAGCCGACACAGCCCTCTCCTGGCTCAACCTCCTCCTCTGGCTCCCCCACCTCAACGCCCACGAACCCCTCTACATCGGCTCCCAAAACATGATCGGCTCCTCCTACTTCGCCCACGGCGGCTCCGGAGTCCTCATCTCCCGCCCCGCCGTCTCCGCTCTCGAAGCCCATCGCGACCGCGAGGGACCGGAGACCTACGACGCGCGCTGGGAAGACCACACCGCCCGATCCTGCTGCGGCGACGAAGTCCTCGCCCGCGCTCTGCTTGAGTCCGGAACGCCCCTCACCGGCGCCTGGCCCATCATCCAAGGCGAACGGCCTTCCACGACGGACTTCTCGCCGCTCCACTGGTGCGTGCCACCCGTGACCTGGCACCACGTTTTACCCGTGGAAGTCGACGCGCAGTGGACATTTCAGTCGCAATGGGTGGAGCGACACCAGGGTTGGGCAACGCCGGTGTTGTACAAGGATATTTTCGAACACTTTGCCAGACCGCATATTCAAGCGACGAGGAAAGGGTGGAAGAATCTCAGCAAGGACAAGAAAATCGTGCGGCCGCCGTTGGTTACCGAGGAAGGGGAAGCGGCGCCTTGGAATGAGTTGGGGGAGGAGGAGAAGGGGAGCGTGGAGAGCGAGGAGAGGTGTGAGGGGCTGTGTAGGGGGAAGGGAAAGGGGGAGTGTAAGCAGTGGATGTGGATGCCGGGGAGGTGTTATCTGGGGAAGGAGGTGAGGTTGGGGAGTGTGGATGATCAAGGAGAGGGTGGGGAGAAGTGGACGAGTGGGTGGGTGGAGACTGGGGAGGGGTTGGGGGGGTGTGAGGATGTGAGGTGGGATGTGCTGTTGAAGCAGCCTGGTCGATAGGGAGGATGTGGGGGTGTATTTTTTTAAGATTTTTGGTTGCGAGGCATCGCCGGTTCCAAGTGCTGGAATCGGAACGGCATTGGGGACGGCGTGCACTTTTGAGGACGTGTGAAGGGTTGAAGCGAGAGCGTACTTGAGCGATGTATACATACACTGTACAGGACGATAGATGAAGACTCCACAGTGCGTCGAGCATATTCTCGAGAAAGATCCAGGAAGTATGATTGACATCAGGTTGTCAATTTCCTGATACGTTCGGTATGCAATTCGTCGTAGTCTTGTCGTTGTCATCATCTGATCTCTTGACGCTGTTCCTCTGCCCTCGTCCGCACCGGTCAGCGAGAGTATGGTACAGCATCGGCTCTCCTTCCTGTCCCTCCCTGCTCATGTCATCACTCGCTCTCGCATATCACTCCACACTTACACCGCCCGACCCATCTCCCCACCCTCCCTCAATGACTGATATACTGGAAAACAGCACTAACATCCCTCCCTCCACCCTCCTGCCTCAACAACAAATCCTGAATCCTCCCCAACGGCCCCTCGACCCCCTCCTCATTCACAAAATGATTCCAACTACTCGTATCACCATACAGCATCGCCGGCGCCTTCACATACTGCCGTCCGCCTTTACACCTCTTACACTTGAACGTGTCGTGCGTATCACTCGTCGTGTTGGGTCGGTATTGGAATAGTTCCCTCAAACTGTCCAGACTGAAATGTCGCTCCACGTCCTCCGCGCTGTCGACGACGCAGGATGACAAAGATTGCTTGTGCGACTGGCGCTGGAAGATCTTCTCTTCGATCGTGCCCGTTGCGATGAAGCGGTAGACGAAACAGTCTTTCTTTTGTCCGTCTCGCCAGACACGGGCGAGAGCTTGTTGGTCGGCGGCGGGATTCCAGTCGGGATCAAAGAGCACGAGACGATTGGCGCCGATGAGGTTTAACCCACAACCTCCAGCCTTGGAAGACAGGAGAAAGACGAATTCTTCTCCTTCGGGATTGTTGAACTTGTCGACGAGTTTCTGGCGTTTGTTCACCGCCATGGTGCCGTCGAGACGGAGGCAGCCGTAGGAGCGATTGCGGCAGAGTTTCTCGAACACGTCAAGGGTTTGCGTGTAATTCGAGATGAGCACGATCTTGTCGTTGGTGTCCTGGCGGATCCGCGCGAGCATGCGGTCGAGGACTTGCATTTTGCCCGAGTACCAGGGTTTGACATCGCGATCGCGGCCGCGGGCGTCTTTGGGGACGAAGTCTTCGGGGAAGTGAGGTTCGCAACCGGGGAGGTCGTCCGGGAGATTGAGGAGGTCGGGGTGATTGCAGAGTTTCTTGAGAAGGCCAATAGCTTTGAGGGGTTGGGAGCCTTTGCCGCGGAGGAGAGATTGAATTTCCGGAGATTTGATGAAGTAATTGTAGAGGTCGAGTTGGAATGGGGCAAGGTTGCAGAACACAACGTGTTCGTACTTGACGGGGAGGTATTTGGAGAGGATATCGTTGGTGCGGCGGATGATGAATTTGTTGACAAGTTCGAGAAGCTCCTTGAGACGTTCGTTGCCCTTTTGTTGGTCTGCTTCTGTGCCAGATGCGTCGCGACCGCGCAGAATGGGAATCTCGAACTTTTTGCGGAATTCCAGTCGTGTTCCGAGGTAGCCTGGGTTCGCGAATGTGAGGAGGGCGAAGTACTCGGACAGATCGTTCTGGATGGGTGTGCCAGACAAGATGACTCGCTTGCTGACGTTCAGTCGGTTGAGTGCCTCGAACGTTTGGCTCTCGCCGTTCTTCAGGCGGTGTCCTTCATCGCAGAGCATGAGGCCGATCGGTGTTCGCAGCTCATCGACATAGAGCCGCAACGTCTCGTAAGATACGATCAGCACCGGACGAGTCACCGCCCGACCCGTCGCCGAAGCCCAGCTCCGCATCTGCTGTGTCAACTCCTCCTTCGAAGCCTTGCCGTCTACCGCAAAAGGATTGATCGCATCCGGACCCAGCCATTTGACCAACTCGTTCGCCCAATTCCGCACCAGACTTGACGGACAAGCGATCACACACTTTTGTATCGTGCTCTTGCCGGCGTCCGGCGATTGCTTCAGCAACGTCCACATCAGCGTGATGCACTGTAATGTTTTGCCCAGACCCATCTCATCAGCCATAATGCATCCCTCCGCGTTGGCATCGATCAGACCCGTCGTGCATCGATACATGAATTTGACACCCTCGACTTGATGCGGCCGCAGCACTTTTGCCAGTCTCGGATCGATCACAACCGGTACCTTCGGCCTCTCCGTGTCCACAACCTTCTTGATGCCCAGAATGTCCGCCAGACTCTTGTGCATCAACGGCTCGTCCAACTTCTTCTTCTGCGATCCTTCCACGCCCTCTTTGCCATCTTCAATCTCTTTCAACTCCACCTTCCCATCAACAGTCGGATCGAACAACACAATCGCAAACTCCCCCGTCGGATCATGCAGCGGCTTCGCCACAAACACGGTACCAGCCCTCAATCCCAACAACGGCGGCGGCCTCGAAGAATTATACCCCGTCGTATCCTTATTCTTCAACGGCACCGCAAATCGTGATCGAAACGCCGAGTCCTTGTCCTTGGGCTTGAACACCGGAAAGCGATTGACATCTCGAGTCGCCAATGCCAGGCGGTCTTCGTTCGTATATGGTTTGTCTTCGTCTTCCCCACTGCCGTCACCACCAGCGTAGTCGACTTTGCGCCGCTTGCGGGCGGGTTTCACTGAGGCTCGAGTCGGTGTGCTGGTGCCGGGGCATTTGAATGGTTTGATCAGGCGGTCGACGGATTGAGGGGTGCCGCCGTAGAGACGACCGCGGACTTTGGCGACGGGCGGAGGGACGTTTTCCTTGTCCATGACCGTCATGGTCGCTGTGTTGGGACGAGCGAGAGCTGTTGTGTTGGTAGTCGTGCGAATGTAAACTCGCCACTCTGAGAGGCGAAGTCGCGACGCGCAGGCCGCAGATCGACCGTCACGCTAAGTCACGAAGTGCACGTGATCAAATTTTGCACTTGGGCGATGAGCACCTTCAATAATATTAACACTCAACGACACCAGCGAATGAAAGCTAGAATAACATGCGGGCTGCTGATGTATCGTGGCCTGATCGAGCCGAATCTTCCTGTCCGGTACGGCTTCAAATTTGAGGTATGCATTTTGATTTGTGCATTCATAGGTAGTACATTCTTACACCACGCCTCACGGAAGAGCCTTCCTCTGCAATAAGCTATGCACCAAGCTGCCTCTCTCTTGATGCAACAGTCCAGTCGAATTCAGTACCCATGCTTCTCGAATAAAATAAATAGCGATCGTGCCCATCGCTGAAAGACGAACGCCCGCTTAACGCATAACAAAACTCTCGTTGCAGCAACCCCATCACTGCCATTTCGGGGCACGTCCTCAACCAATCACTCAAACCTCTTCTTCCTTCTCGTACAGCAAGTGAGCAAGCTCTCCTTGACCCTCTCATCCTGCCTCGAGTCTCTCGGGTGCCACACCGATCCGGGCGGCCACTTCACAAACGTGACTTCATCAGCCTTGAGCCTCTTCATGTACTCCAGGAAACGATCATCCGTGCGATCCACTTTCCGCCGGCCGTGAAAATGCAACTTCAAAGTCTGTAGCTGGGAGTAGTCCACCAGGTGACGCAGAATAGACATCAGGTCATCGTCATGCACGAAACGGCGTTCTTCGGCAGTGTGCATCGTGGGATTGAGACAAGGTGTGGCGTCTTCGAGCATGAGAGTCATGTGCCGGATGAGGGCAGAGTTGGTCGGACCGATCGATTTGAGGAATTTGCGGACGTGAAGATAGCCTAGCTCGCGCCACTCCTTTTCCCAGAAACTGCCATAGCGTTGGGGACGGCGTTCGATCTGAAAGTGGTTCTCCGAGTAGAGGATCGAGCGGCCTTCTTCGTGAACTTGGTGGCATGTGCGGAGGATGGCAGAGCTACGGGAGAGGTTGTCGGCGCCACCAAAGCTGATCGCTTTGTCGGAGACGAAGATGGCGCGGTAGCATTCATTACGAAGCTCGGCAGGCAAATCCTGGATACGTTAGCTAGGTACTTTGGCATCGTTGGTGTGTTCCTTCACTTACCAAGAAGCCGCGGAATTTGGACTTCTTCGACTTGGAGCGGGCATTCAGTCTCGTCATCGCGCTTTGTACGAGTGGGTCTGGCTTCGCATTCGATGGCATGCCAAAGGACAGGTACTCCTTCGGATCGAGGTGTAAAGTGATGGGACCTTGATGACCAGTCGGAATGTTGATGGTGAGATGAATGGTTGTATTGCCGGTCTTGATGGGTGCAGATGGAGCCGCCATGATCTCGGACATGGAGGAATCGGACATCATTCCGGCGTCATTCTCGGAGTCAAGCCGCAGCTCTGGTGAAGGTGAACGGGTGCGCTTCTTCTTGCGGATGGGTGCAACAGTGATAATGTCGCTATCATTGCCGCCATCGTCATCATCGTCCATGTCGTCAACCTCTGAATCGCTGACCGCGATGGCAGAGTCTTCAAAGGGTGATTCGTCGGTCTTGCGTGCGGTGCGGCATTTCCGGATGGCTCGTCCTTTGGAGTTGAAGTCGGTGGTCCAGTCGTCGTTACCGAGCTCTGGGCTGACAGAGCGTTTGGCCCGCTGGTTCTTCTTTGACGGTGGCATGGCTGCGTGTGACCGCAGCTGTCTGTAGGTGGTGAAGTGGTGTTGATGAAGTAGAGGATGTGGAGGGAGGAGTGAGATGCAAAGTCAGAACGGAAAGGTGAATTGCAGGTGCAAAGCTTGGGAGGGCAATTGCTTATTTTTCTGGCACTTCACGTGGCTGAATCCAGATTAATGGCAAGGATGGAGGCGGATCCAAATGCGTTTGGCTTTGGCAGGCGCAACCACGGAAAGCGCGTCGGAGGAATGACCGAAGGTGCGGTGAGGGGAGGAACCACCTCGCCCTTCTTTATAGGTGAATGCACAGGGTACCTTACCGTGGCCCTGTCAGGTACTTCCGCCTCGGAGTATACATGAAGGAATGTACTTGATCCGATCGCTGTAAGCCTGTACCAAGGATGAAGGATTTCAGATCTGGAACGAGGCGTCATGGTTGGAGTCGAGGGAAATGGAGTGAGACTGGCCTTTCAGTGCTTCAGTAGACACTGAGGACAAGCAGGCGAGTCGACGAGGACCTGGGCCAGATGCTCGGTGTGAAGGATCAAACGACCTGCTGATTGCGGCGCCAATTGCACCAAGTCTCACATTCTGGCTGTCCGGCGGTCCGACTCTGGCTTTCCAGGTCTTGGTAGAGGATGTGGCTGTGGGTACGTACTTATACGTACTTATTAACAGGTCGGTAAAGGGCAATGTGGCAGTGGCTCCCAGCTCTGCGCAACTGCGGAAGACACGCCGCTCGCGGAACAGGGAGGCACAACGATGATCGCGTCGCCAGTTGACCGCCGTCGTGGTGCGTCTGCGCGACAAAGACAGCAAACGAGCTCTCTTCAACTAGTTCTAGCCCGGTGCCTCTCCGAGTCTCCGAACATAGTGATGCATGTCCGAGCCATCGCCGAGATCCAACAATTCCTGGCAACGCGGAGGCGGCCAGCGCTGAAGAAGACGCACGACCTGTCTCTGATTCGTGACCTCGGGAATTCCGTTCTCAACAGGAGAGAGAATCAAAACAAGGTCGACGTAGTAAAATCAACAGTTCGGGACATCTTCGGCACGTGGCACCAAACTACCCTAGCTGCAGATCGGCGGGGATGCCTTGAAACTGTAAATCTTTCTGGCGAAGCCCGACGAGAGCTGGCTGATACGAACACAAGTACAACATCGTCTTGCGGCGATACCTTCGACAATGGGATATGGAACGATAGTGATGGGCCCCGCCGGCGCAGGCAAGACGACTTTCTGCGCCGCGCTGATCTCTCACCTCAAGAACAACCGTCGCTCATGCTTCGTACGTGAGGGCGCATCTCGAACATGACTGCGACAACGTCTAACGACCACGCTTCAGTATATCAACCTTGACCCTGCCGCCGAAGAGTTCCAGTATGAACCCGATCTCGATATCAAAGATCTCATCACCCTCGAAGATGTCATGGACGAGCTGCACCTGGGACCCAACGGCGGACTGATCTATTGCTTCGAATTCCTGATGGAGAACCTCGACTTCATTACCGAACCCCTCGAAGACGTGACGGACGAGTACCTCATCATAATCGACATGCCCGGCCAAATCGAGTTATACACCCACGTACCCATCATCCCGCAACTGCTCAAGCAATTGACTCGCGGGAGTCTGAACATCAACATGTGCGCGGCGTACCTTCTGGAAAGCTCCTTCATCGTTGACCGCGCGAAGTTCTTCTCCGGCACGCTGAGCGCCATGAGTGCGATGATCATGATGGAATTGCCGCACGTCAATATACTCAGCAAGATGGACCAGGTCAAGGGACAAATCGCACGGAAAGAGCTGAAGCGTTTTATCGATCCGGATACGAGTCTGCTGCAAGATGCGCCGGAAAGTGGACTCGTGTATGAGTACAAGGAGGGTGTGGACAATGGCGAGAGGGAAGAGGATGATACGCGGGCGATGATGAGTGGTGCATCATTCGGAAGGCTGAATCGTGCGGTGGGACAGCTGATTGACGACTTCAGCCTGGTGTCGTTCTTGAAGTTGGATGCGCAGGACGAGGACAGCGTGGGCGCTATCTTGAGCTACATTGATGATGCGATCCAATACCATGAGGCGCAGGAGCCAAGGGAGCCGAATGACGCGATGGATGCGGACGAGGATATGGGTTGAAGGAATGTGTTGGCAAAAAGCGGAACTGCGAAATCGATCATGAATTGGCACGCGTAGGAGGCTACAGCTGGATCGGAACTGAGAACCGAAATGATGCAGCAGCCTTGGACGCCCGGCAGTCCCTCAAGACATAAATGGGCAGGATCGTACAGATTCGACAAGGGATCACTCCCGCACAATGCCAATACCGATGCCAACGCAGCCATACGAGCCATCACCAGCAGCAACCAGACAGGAAAAGCATCGGGACGCTACGACGAAGAGCAGAAGGCTTTTGCGCAGATCTGTTCCCTATGCTAGGCGAGCTTGACTCTCGAGTCGACGAATATGGAAAAGAAGACCTTCTTGGCCATCATCACCATATTCAACAACCAGAATGCCACCAGCAGGATGATCATGGCGACCGACAGCCACAAAATACCTTCGCTCTCCAACTCCTGTCCGAGATAGATCGTCGATAGTGTAAAGCCCACGTTCGGGAAGATCAGGGCTGCAAGTCACGTCGTCAGCCTCTGCCATGATCACGTTCGAACGAGACCTCAATACTCACACCAAGCAACATTCGTGAAGTCCATCGCTACTCTCCATTTTCCATCTTTTCTCTCGAAAAATTCCCACAGGTTGACAGTGACCGCCACCAAGAACACCCACGCGGTGAAGACCCACATGAATACTCCGACCCACGTCGCTATAATCAACAACACCTCTCCCGCCATCGGATGCGTGTTGAAGTATCCATACGCCGTGGTCGGACCCGCACGCGCGATGCCGATGAGCGCGACGATTGTGAAGCCGCTCGTGCCAGTCATGATGAAGAGACTAGGACGGAGATTGAGCGGTGGCCAACCATTTTCGAGCAGAGAGGCTACGAGGAGAGTGAGGAAGAACGTGCAGAGGATCCATCCCAGGCCTTGGTAGGCAACGCCTGCGACCATGATGGGAAGCCGATGTTCGACAGGCTGTACCAAAAGAAGCCACATTAGCACCATGCTGGACTTCACAGTGCGGCAGAAAACATACCTGACTATGCACAATCGTCGCCGCCACCGTCCCCGTCAGCATCGCATTCAAAATGACCAAAAACGCCGGCGCCTTGAAATCATTCGCCTTCATCGTCTTCGCCCGAAACACCAGAATAACATGCACCGTCGTATTCACCAGCGTGACACCCGCATACATCCAAAACAACACCCTCACGACCGTCACCAGCCAAGGTCCCGCGTGCGGGACTCCATACCCCTCGATATCAATCACGATCGTCGCGATCGTCAACCAGAAGGAGCCGAAGAAGTAGCAGTCCGGCGGCGTCACGAAGGACTTGGCGAATCGTTTCGGGTCGTGGTACCATCGGATAGAGGTGAGAGCGATGAAGAGGAGGAAGAGGATGAGGTTGAAGAGGAAGATTATGGTTCCGATTGTGGGCAGGCCGGGGAAGGTTTTGGGCGATTGGGCGAGGAGGGAGGCGATTCCGCCGGTGGATTGCGTGCAGGTGAACCAGGACCAGGAGACGCGTTCGACGCACCATTGGGGGAAGGGAAGGCGATGGCGGTGGGAGGAGGGGGAGGAGGGGGGTTGTTTGGTGTCTTGTGAAGTGTGGCCGTTCTCGAGGGTACCGTTGCGGGAGGCGGAGTCGTCGGAGGTCTTATCCGACATCTTGGGGTTATTCCCAGGATGTTTGTAGCCAGTGAATTCTAGTCTTGCAGCTCGTCGTGGTTCTGTTTGGATGCCATGTTCTGGGGCGTTGATATGTGTTCGGATCCGATTCCTGGCTGTCGACGTCTGGCTCGCGTGACACTTCTGTCTACATCGCCTCTATGCGCATGGCCATGATCGTTTGAGATCAGGACAGCAATGAGCAGATATTGATGAAGGATATTTAATCGAGCGGTGCTCAAAGGTTGGCCCGAAGGGGGCTAGACGTATTCGGCATAGTAGCGGGAGAGGCCGAAATTCGAGACGGCTTGGACCCTAAAACGACGATGCTTGGCGTTTAGCTTCACTCTATTACTTCACTTCCTATAGGTATAGTAGCCATTTCTGGTTACGGTGGCGCTGGCTATATAAATAGAAAGGCGGATAATACGATAGAGAAAAGTAATAATAGGAAGGAATATATACGAGAAATTCTTAAAACTTTACGACGTAGACGTAATGTTTACTACCCTATAAGTTTACTACTACTACTACTACTACTCTCGACCGCCCGCTCCAACTACTATACCTAGCCCGCCGTCGCGCTACTCGCTCTCGCGAGCTATAAGTAATATCGGCGGTAGTATAGTTAGTAGTATCTAACACTATATATAGCATACTTTCTTCGAAGACGCTACCGTTTAGTAGAAGCATACCGCCGAGAGTAAGTAATTTAATAGCGAATCCTCCTCGCAACTTAGTATCTAACTATATATATAGAGATTCGTTAGTTTAAAAGCGGCTTCGCTTTTACTGCCCGCCGTAAGTAGGTTAATTTCTATCTATAGCGTGCATCGTACTATAGATATAAAACAGCTAACTCCTAATAGCGCCGCCCGCGCCGCCCGCTACGCCCCTACCCCCCCTCCGGCCCCTACGCCTACTCCTACTTATACTCCGGCTTCGCTAGCCTATAATCCTACGTAAGCATACCTAGGAAGAGAGACCGAGAAAGACTTAAGAGCTATATAGCTATAAGCCGATGTAGGAATAGTAGCTAACATGTTACGTAGTCCCGTAGACGACGACGACGACGATAATAATAATGCCGGGTAAGCAATTCCTTTCTTAAGTAATAATTACTACTAAGAAAACAATTACTAACCGACTCCTATAGCTTTCCCGCGCCCGCCGCCGCTAACGACGACGACGATAATAATAACGACGACGACGATAATGCTAGGTTAGTTATTTCCGTCTATAGCTACCTTATAACGACTAACTATATATATCTATAGCCCTTCTACTACTACTACGCCCGCTCCGCGCTCTATTAGTTGTCCGCCTAGTTCGGGTATAGTGCCCTTACGCCGCCTAGTATAGTAGAACTATTAGGTAGGTACTCTACCTTTTCTATTTATAGTAGCAATCGCACTATAGATAAAAATTCAAGCTAACCCGCGCGCGTATAGTAGTCGGTAACTCCGTTCCGTTAGGGTTAGAGCTCGCTAGCGTCGTAGCGCTAGTAGTCGCGTATCTCGCTACTAGGAGCTTAGCTAGCACCGGCCGACTCCTTACGCGAACTACGCCGGTAGGCCTTAGGCCTAAGATTATATAGTAGAGGTAGGCGGCACCGGCCCCTACGGTATATATATCTAGCGCGGGGATATACTAGTGTCGTTATACTAGTAAATAGTTTAGAGAGCGGTAGCGGCGTCCGACCTACTAGGCGGGCGTACGTATAAGACTATATAAACTATTAACGATAGAACGCTTCCCTTCGGGGTATAAGACGTAATTAAATAAATACTAGATCGTTCTCTCGTTAATGTTCCCTCGTCCTATAACTCCTAACCTTAAACCGCACTATTCTCCGGCTAGTTTCTATTTATAGTGCCGGTTGCACTATAGACGTAAATGTAATAGAGATTAGACCGATAGATAAGGAGGTAGGCGTACGACGTAGCTAGGTAAGGGCTAGCTACGATTACGAACTGCCGAGCCGTACGTGTTCGTAACGGTAACACGCTATACGAGTCGTCGGTTCTAATCCGTAGTCCGCATTATAGCGAGATAGCTAGTGCTAGCCTAAAGTCGCTCTAAATTAAAGGTATCCTTAAATAATAGATCTTCTAGCTTCTTAATACGCGATATAGCGACGTAGAATAGTAGTACGTTCTTTTTACCGGTAGTGAGATTAAGGACAGCCTACGGAAGTGTTATGCCCTACGCCTTATAGATAGTAATAGCGTACGCGAGTCGGATAGGGAAGTTCGTACGGGTGCGGGTTTCGCCTTTATAGAAGAAGGAGCGCTAGGACTGTTAGCAGGGGTGGAATTTATGTTTATAGCGGTAACACTACTATAAACGGAAACTACAATCCCACCTAAGATCGAAATACCGGGATTACGGCGAACTAAGACCCACGAAACGAATATTCCTCGACATACGGTCTATTATAGCTTAATCGCGGGACTGCGACGAGAAGGCAGTAGGGCTAGGTAGGAGGATCCGCTATTAGCGATAAGCCTACTTTCTATACGATGTTATATAGGCGGCACTCGGTGCTATTAACGATACTACGCTCGGTCTAGAGGTTCTAAAGGATTATTAGCTTACAACCGATGCTAAGGTTAACACGGTCCTCGAGGTAGCTAGCCTTAGGAGTAGGCACCTTAGTAGCGACCGGATAACTATTCGATGCGAGGTACGAGAAGATAGGCTGCCCGCTATTACGCATACGAGTAAGGTTATATGCGTCCGTATCTACGTTAGTACCGTATAGGCGGATAGCGTCCTTAAACTAGCGGTAGACCGGATGCTAGAAATTAAAGTTCGACTAATTAGAGATTATTAGTACGCTAAGTATAGTAAGGATTTTCGTCTACAGTAGTTAATACACTATAAACAGAAATTGCGGGGACACGAACTATATAACGTATAGATAACGTGCTCTAATACTCCGATATAACCTCGGTATTGCGAAGCCCTTTAAGGACGGATACGAAATCCGTACCGCTAGCGCGCTAGCGCTACTATACGGTTAGCTTAACGGACTTAGTAAAAGCTCGATACTTATAGAATCCATGCAAATCTTCTATAGACACGCTACTAGCCTCCTTCGGTCGGTTAGTAACGCTAAAGAACATAGCCTTATCGTTAATCGGAGGGAGCTACTAGAAGTTACTAAACAGTAGAATGCTAATGCTACCAAAGAGTCTATCGGTAACGAAGGCCTACTTTAATCGAAGATCGATCTAATGTAGTGTTGCTAAGCTAACTATGCTCTTTTTATCGATAATTAGATACCTACAGTCCTAAAGGCGTCGCTATATGTCTACGGTAGCGGCTGCTAGAAGCTTCTTAAAGGGTTAATTAATAGGAAGCTTAAGCAGTAAGTGGAGGGTGCTACCGTTAATGTTGTACGCGGTAGAGCCGGTAGGTATAGCGCGAAGGATCGTAGTAGTCGTGTAAGGCAATAGGACCTATAGTAGTTAGACTCCTTAGTCCGATCCGTTAAGTTTATGTCTATAGTACGATTGCTACTATAGACATAAATGCGTACCTACAAATAAGCCGAAAGTGCTTAAATAAGGAAGGACTTTCTAGTACTAGCCCGACCGTCCACATTATATAGTAGCTGTTCCGGCGGAGCAGCACTGCGGAGCGCGGACTTATAATAGTTTATTACCTTATTATATACTAGCCGCTGCTCTACGGATAGTATGTTAACTATATTAGGGGATTAGAAGGCTACCTCCGACTGCTTTGGATAGGCAGCCTTCGCTCGCTCCCACTAGCTCGATTAATAGGTATCTAGCTCCTATCTAGGAAGCATCTCTACAACCGGATCCTACTGCCGCTAATACGTACTAACATAGAAGTCCTAGTCGTATAGCTAGTCGTCCGTCCGCTTACTAAGATTATTTGGATCCTTACGCCGTACGGCTAGATTCCGATAGATAGTCTATCTAGCGAGTAGCTCCGTACTACCCGTATTACGCTCTAGGCGTTACTTACTAGGCTCGAACTCCTCGTCTTTATCCGCCTCCTTAAGAACCTTATCTATATAGTCGAAGGAGTAGTCTTCGTAGTACTAACGGTAGGACTTATACGCGTCTACCTACGTAGCGTACCTATCGTACGGAAGCGTAGGGTATTCCTAGAAGGGATAGTAGAGTACGAGCTTTATACGGTAGAAGTGCTCGTAGTCTAGGCTACCGGGCCCGGCTAAATATCTATAAATAGGCGGTCAATTTTTAGTTATAGTGCAAATCGCACTATAGACGGAAATACCTTAGCTAGTAGTAAAGTATACGATCGGGAGCATTCGGCCGAGAACGGGGGCTTTTGCCCTTCCGGTACTTAAAGGTTATAAGGAACTCGAAGAAGCTAGTGTTCTTACATTTATCGGGCCTTGTCTTATATTTTTCTAGAGGCGTCTAGCTACGTTAAATCTCCTTACCGCTCTCGTCGAGTTCTACCGATGTACTAAGCTAATCCTTAGTACGACAGTCTAGCCCGACCGACTTACGGCTACCTATCGATAACGGTAAGCCGAAGAGGATGTGTAAGACTTCCTACGCTAACTAGTCTCTTTCCGCAATTAACCGATTAATCGTCCTAACGGCTAGTAACAACGCGGGCTAGAGGTAGGTCTAGGTTAGCAATATCTATCTATACTATAAATACGACTATAGCCAAAAATACGCACCCGATTCTTATTCAAAAACGGTGCTAGACTTCCGGCGATCTATTAATAGGTTAACGTCGTAGGCTCGTTCTTAGTCGCGTATTTCCCGACGTAGTTAATTACCGCCTTTATAGACGTATAGGGAGAGATGTCGCTATTCGCTCGCTAGGCTAGCGCGACCGTAGGGCAATACGCGTTTATTATATAGTTGTTCGAGGTAGCATTAAATAGAGGGTAGTAGGGATTGCGATTACGATTAGTCGTTATAGGCCCGGTAGCGCGAGGGAAGTAGAATCGATACTTCGTCGGCGTATTAGGTAGAGCGCCTCGCACCCTACGTTAATAGTAGCCCTATAAAATATTAGACTCCTTAGTCCGTGTTTTAAGACGGGCGGCTAATTTCTATCTATAGCGGTAATCGCACTATAGATAGGAAATTACGCCTCGCTAGTATAGGAAGAAGAAGAGAGGGAGGCAGCGGCGGTAGCGACTTTAGGCGGCGGTAGCGGCTACTATACGTCTAAAGGCGCTCGCCCCGCCGCCGTCTAAAGTCGCTTACCCTACTAGTATAGGAAGAAGAAGAGAAGAAAAAGAGGTAGAAGGGGGGGTATAAATATACCGTAGCGGCGGTAGTAGCGGTAGCGGCGGCGGTAGTAGTGTAATAGAGGTAACGAACAATAGACATACTTACCTTACTTCCGTCGCACGAGTACTACTATACGCGATTTACGACGTCCGATAGATCCTCGAGGGTATTAGTTAGCTTATTAGCAGTAGTGTTATACATACCTCGAGTGCTAATACTAGTGCGAGCCCTACCTAGCTAAGGGTTAACCGCGACGATATACTTATCCTAAAAGGTAGTAAACGCGGCGCGCTCCGTCTCGTCCTAGATGTTACTATATGCCTCCGGCATAACACGCGGATCGCACTATACGAAGCTATAGACGTACGTACTACCGCGGCCTTAAAACTCGTACCTAAACTAGTAGTTAACGATGCCGAACTTAGGCTTAAGGACCTACGAAACAAGTTAGCATTTATGTCTATAGTAGAGAGCGCGCTATAGACGGAAATTCCGGATTGCGGATTGCGGATTATAGACCTACTCGAAGAACGACGTAAAGCGGTCGTAAAAGTGCTAGGTTGCAACATACGGATTATTATAGAGGTTCCGGCGTCTAATATCGAGTCGCTTAGCATCTATACTATTCTTCTACCTCTCGTAATTAGGGAACAATCGATATAGACTGTCCTACTATATATCGGCCGCGCTAAAAGTAAAGAAGAAAGCGGGTTTGCCTACCGGGATTAGCGTTTCTATCTATAGTATTAGCCGGGCTATAAACGAAAATTGCTTACCTAATATATAAACATATAATGTTAGCTCCGATCGCTTTTTGTTCTAGAACGGCCGGATCCCCTTAATATTCGTTAAGCTACGTACGACGCGATTAAGTAGGCGCTACGCCTAAACCGTATCCTCGTAGAGGTAATTACGTAGTTTATCTAGTGTTATTACGCAGCTATCCTTACGATTAATAATCCAGCGTAACCGGCTGCTACTAATATCACGCATCTACGTATTAAACACCGTATAGCAGAAGCGCTAGTAACGGGCGAACCGGCTATTATCGTATTAAAGGAGATACTAGATCCACCTTAATAGCGGCACCTTCCTTAAGCGTAGGAGGGCCTAATCTACGAGCCCTTAAGGGAAGAGACATAGGAATGCGAGCGAGAAGATTCGTTCCTTATAGGCCTACTACGTTACACGGTCCTACTACGAATACCGTAGAGTCTATAGACGCGGCTATGCTATTACGGCTCTAAAATGCTTAGGATTAGGCTTTAGACCTGCAGAATATTAGACTCCTTAGTCCGTGTTTTCAGACTTGAATTTCTGTCTATAGTAGTAACCGCACTATAGATAGAAATACTTACTCTAAAGAAAATCCACCGCCTCCGTCTTACCGGGGAGGAGGTTTAGCACTACGGCACCCTCTATTACACCTTCGATGTTCGCACTATCCTTACCCTTAGGTAGTATAGTATTATCTTCCACTTCTACCGTTACAATCTTATCTATAACCGTACTATCTTCCGGTAAAGATAGGAGTATAGCCTAATCGATAGCAATGTCCTTATATCTAGGGTAATAGTCGTAGAGATATTCGAGCTAGGCCTAAGTAGGTTAGTTTATAGTTATAGCGTAGATCGCACTATAGACGGAAATACCTGGACTTTATAACGGTTTACCGTAAACGATCTGCGGAACTAGGCTATAAATTTACTACGATTAGGATCTTCTATATCTTGCTCCGGCCGGATAAGAATAGTGTTGCACTAAGCCGGCAATCGTAGTAGCTTAGTAACTACATTAGGAACATTACGGGCGAAGGTTATAACGTGTCCCTTATACCTCTACTAGGCGCTATCGACGTGGACTATATATATACTAATATACACGGGAGCGATAAGCAGCTACTCGATGTCCTCTAACACTAGTAGCTACGTAGGGATAGGGCCCGGATCTATATTATTAGCAGAGGACATAAGGAAAGGCGCGTCTAACGAGAGACGCGTATCGGCCGTCTTATAGCGCTAGTAAATAAGAGCGCGATCGATCTACGAGGGCGTTAATTCCTATTTATAGTAATATACGTACTATAGACGGTAATTGCCTACCTACCTTAACATTAAACTAGCGTTCCTTATAACGAGTATAAAACTGCGTCTACTTTAAACCTAAGTCCTTTATCTATCTCTCTACTCGGTCCTAGTCTTTCTCCGACGCGGCTAGTATACGTAGGTTAGTACTACCGTTATACGTACGAGGAACCCTATATGCTTATTTATAGAGCTCTAAACGGAGGGTCTCTAGCTCCTCTATAACACGTAACGCTACTTACGCGTCTTCGTCTAGCGGGGGAGGTAGCGGAGGTAGAGGCGGCGGGGGTAGAGGTAGTAGAGGTAGATCTAGTAGTAGTCGAGGGAGGACCTCGCGTTATTTAGGAATATATCGTCTAGTAGGTAGTATATTAGCGCGTCGTGCGGCTATAGAGGCCTACCTCTCGGCGCGCGTAGAGGTATTGTTTCCCTAGGAAGTTTAATTAGTACTATAGAAATATTTGTCTATAGTAGTAGCACTACTATAGACGGAAATCGCGGGTATACCGCTACGAGCCTAGAGAGAAACGCTACCTCGTCGTCCGGACTCGAGCTATCTTAACGCGTAACTAGCTAGCTATTATTAGTACGGCGACGTTTAACGGCGCGGGTAGTAATAGTACGGTACTCGTTATAGGCGGCGAACTCCTTACTAGTAGCGTTACGAAAGGAAGCGAGAGGCAATAGTCCGTTGTAAGGTAGCTTTATATAGTGTTTAGAGGACATATAGGCATTATACAATTCCTAGTTATAGTAGACGTATCGCTATAAATAAAAATTCGAGAGTAGTACGGAATTACGTAGAATCTCCGTAGTAATCCGCACTACTAGGGTAGAGATTCTACCTATATATTATAGCAATCTATAGCTCTATACGGCCGGGTTTGCTAGCGTAGTAGTAATAGAAGTTATAGCGCCTACGGGTCGTAGAAGAATACCTAGAGGTGCGCACCTAAAGCTACGTCGATATAAGAAGGGTCTATAGCCCGCCCGGCCTCTTTTTTTCTCGAGTTTTTGTCTATAGTCGTTAACCCGATTTGATTTTTGTTTATAGTACTACTATTACTATAGACAACAATTCGACTAGGCGGAGTGGAGTAAAGGAAAATTCAGTAGAGGATCACGTGTAAGACGGCACGTGACGGCTACATTTTCAACTTTGGCTTACAGCCAATCAAAACCTTTGGGGGCCAAAATCCAGACGACTATTATAGGCCCTTCGGGCCAATAAATGGCCCGTGTCGTTGTGGACAGAGGTCGCAAGTTCGATGTTTCTGATGAGCGAGCCGGCTGTTTATGCCGTCATCGGCTAGAGCGGCGCGCGGATGATCGGCAAGCCTCTCTCTCTGGTACATGGGTTTAGATGTCTTGAAATGCGACATGCAAGACTAATATTCACTGGCATTCACTTGGGAGCCTTGCCTACCCGCTCTGCTACTTCCTCTTTGGGCGGTGGAGTCAGCCTCACCCCTGCACATCGGCAAGGTCATATAATGTTTCGATCATGAACACTCAGTATCCAGAATATACGCATGCGATTTCTCAACGAAGCAACAAATCGTAGAGCACAGTCTCGACGCTCACTCTGCTTCCCCTCAGTTCACCGGTATGAATCGATGTCCACCATCGCTCTCGCCACGATTGGCCAGCGACTCCTCTGTCTCGTACAACATCGACTGCTCATCGTCCTCGTCCTTGAACGTATACGTCCTCAGCTCCGTCTCTTTCCACCTACACAATCATCAGCTCTCGTCACGAAACCCCCGACCAAACTCTACATCACTCACCAAGGCGTCGTCTGATTTCCCTCGTCGTCCACTTCTCCCGTCAAGTAATGGTTGAAGAACCCATGCGCAACCAACACCACCTCCTTCTCCTCCCTGCCCCTAATCCACCTCCTCAACTTCCTCGCCCGCTCATTCACAGCCTTCGCGTCCGTCGCATACTCGCCTTCGTGCTTCCACCATTCATGCTTCAACAACTCAAAGTCCACAAGATCGGGTCCGAAAATCTCCTGTAGAACGCTCGCTTCGCTTCCGGTATCCGAAGGGTTGACGGAGACTTCTTCCGCATATGGCTGAGCGTGAATTTTCAAGCCGCGTTCGATGCAGGGTGCGAAGCTGAGCAGGCAGGTCTGTAAAGCACGGCGAAGAGGCGAGGCGAGGAGGAGGTCGACCTGGAGTTGGCGGTCAGATTGGTGGCTTCCCGGTGTGCGATGTGAAGGCTGGAGGAGTGCGACGAACATTCTGATGCCGTGTGAATGATTCGCAGCGTTGTCTGCATTGATCCTTCCCTTTGTCTGTGAGCTCTGCGTCCCGGATGTTGATACCGTCCTCGCCGGAGACGTCGGGGGAGTGGAAGCCTTGCCCATGACGCATCACATGAAGGATTGGAGGCATTTTCGAAGAAGCTCTTGTATCTCTGGGCCGTTCTTGTCCGTCTTGCTCTGGATGGTCGAGAGAGTATTGTCTTGCCGAGTGTTTGGCCCGGATGTCTGGCTTCGAATCGACCTGTCGATCTCTATGAGCAGCTCAGTGTAGCGATTCTCCAACGTCTCGGACGAAGGGGTCCGGTTGCAATTTTTGAAAGACCAGGCAGCTTCTAGCATTTGTGAAACTCCTCTCAAACAATAACGCTTCACTCGCAAGAGTCGATCGACTTCACATCCCGCTTGGGATGGAGAGTAATGGCCCTCCTCCGTCATCCTGCAGCCGGCAGCTGTATAGCGTCGTTCTTCGAACTCTAGATATCCACACCTCACATCGTTGCTTTACACTTCAACTGAGCACTACTCTTTCATACGCGTCTTGAATGCCGGCAAATCTCCGCAAGAGCCAGCCCGATCAAAGAGTCGAAGCCTTAGGAGAAAGTGGTGGCAAAAGCATTGGAAACAAATTCAAATAATCGACTAGGCCAAGAGAGTGACTAAAAGATAAAGCAGCAATGAACGCAATCAACCACGATGCGAACGCGGAATGCAAACCAAACCCCTTCCCATCGCCGACAGAGCGATATGTACAGCTCTAGCCCACCGCTGCAAGCGGTATCCACAACCCACAGTCCACCATGCTTCTCATCAATCAACGTCGATTTCCAGTCCTCTCCCCCGTCTGATCTCCACCCTTCGACTTGTCACCTCCACCACTACCGTACGACTTGATCCCACACCGCTGCCGACACTCCTCGGTGCCGAAACTCGCGCCAGTGCCGACAGGCGGGATTTTGCCCGCCATTTCGGGCGACGCGACGTTGGATCCCAAGGCGGCGTTGACAAGGTCGGCGGGGAAGCCGTTGGTGAAGACCGAGGCGATGTTGAGCGTGCCTGCATCTTCGCTGTTGAGGGCGGAGACGAGTTGGGCATTCTCGCAGCCTGGAGAGGATAGATTGTCAGATGTGATGGCAGTAGTTGAAGGTAGGACGTGATGGTGGAAGGGCGGGGGGAGAAGTTGTTGCACAGGGATTGGTTCAAAAGGAGACGAAGCTGAAATAGAGGGCGCTTCAGAGCGGAGGGCAGTGTGGATGAGGTGTCATGAACAATGCTTCTTGCTGACACTCACCGTTGTTGACCATGGTATGCATAGACCCAGCCGGAAAGATCGTTGCTTTGCCCTTTGTGAGGACAGCAGTGATGAGATGAGCGCCATTCTCCTCATACATGTATGTAGTGGTGTTACCATCGATAGCAACGACATAGTTGGAAGCGCGGGGATGGAAATGAGCTGGCAGTATGCTACAGCCGCCGAGGTTGAGCATGGCCACTGAGAGTTGGATCAGAAGACGAAGCTTTGCGGTCAGCGGACAGGAACAAGCTCACGTGTCAGACCGTTGCCGCGAGCGGCGGGAAAGGTTGCGGCATTCATGTTTGTGACGCCACCTGGTGACCAGCTGTAGTACGGGTCCTGCGCGGTGAAGTCAAAGACCCAGTCTTCGTTGTTGGACAGGATCTTGAGTCGGTCGAGTTGGGTGGCAGCCGTGTCTAGCGCGGCGATCTTCTCGGGCTGTCGAGTCTCATCGACAGCGAGCGTCGTTGCCAGTAGCGCGGCTGCCAGAGCGAGTTGACGGAACATGCTGATTTGTCTTCGAAGTCCCGGCGGTGTGGTTTGTAGCTTGTGGTGTTGCGTCGGTGCCTGACACAGTGCGTTGCAGTGTGAGCTTTGCGGGGAGTTTTCGGTTGGCCGCAGCTTTTGGAAGACGAATATGGAGACAGGTTGTTGTGGATGCTCTTGAATTTGGGAGATCTTTGACGACAGGATGGCCAAAGCTGAATCCCAAGGAGAGGGATACGCTTCTATATATCCTGTGTCCCTCTTACAGCGCACGGACACCACATGGCCGCGATGGCAAGAGATGGAGGGTCGGAGGGAGGGAAGCATAGCGCCATGCATGCCATTCCCGAGCAAAAGCGGTTTGGACAACATCATCCGTAGCGAGTATGTGGCATGGGGAGGTCGCAGATGCCTGTTACTTCCGATCCTACACTGTCATCGCCCGCCCAAATGTCGAGGCAGCGAATAGACGGACAATGAATGCTTCGTATTCCATGCAAGCCACCTGCGAGTAGCTGGCTCAGATGCATCGTAACGAAAATTTGTCGTGTAGCCCAATGTGTCTCCTGATCACAAGATAGGTTAGTCCAGAAATGCTTACTGCGCCCTGCGTCCATCCACTGCCCGGTCCCTGGTCATCTGGGGCTGCGAAGGGTCCTGAATCCGATTGATTACATGCATTCGAAGCCAGCTCCGAGTTCGATAGAGTTGCAACCATCTAGATTGTGTCGACGTGGCCACGTGGTTCTCCGACCGGGAGGAGAACCCAACGAGCAATGACAGGAATCCTCATGGACGATCCAGCATCGATCGCCAGCAGCAGGTACCCGTCCGATGCAACCAGATCGATGGTGCTCGTGCCCTGCAAGCAGGATGCCATAGTCGTACCAACATGAGACGTTGGTGCACAGCCAACGCTTCGCCTTGGGCTCGGGCTTGTTGGTGCAACCATCCGACGCTCGTGCTGTGCTGCACAACATCAGCTGCTATGCCTCGGCACATAGGTATGTCTCGCAGCTCCTTTGCCGGTGAAGCGCCGAAAGGGATCCTGGATTGAAACATGCCACTTCAAGAAGGGGTTTCCCAGCGTTGGTCATGGTGATTTTTTGATGCTCTCGGTTCGTGGCACCACAACGCCATTGACGAGAGTTGCATGCACGAGGATTGATCCGCAGTGGTCGAGCACCTTGTTCGGGGGCTTGCATAACGCCGAGGAATGGGTGCCGGCATGTCTGATGTTGAAGGGCAAGAGGCGTCGCAAGGCGTCTGTCGTCTGCTGTTGAGGCCGTCGTTGAGGGACGCCTTGGCTTCCGCGTCCAAAACTCACTTCCCACTTCACCCTAAGTCCTCTCTCTTTTGATCTCACGTGAAGCCTTCCCTGGAGCCACCAGACTCGTCACATTGCAGGGTCGCAATCGAGGATAATCATCTTGTACACTCGTAACGAGGTTTCGCGGGTGACCAGCGGCTGAAACTGCCAGGATCGGAAGGAGCACCAACAATTGTCAGCATTCCTCCTTCCCAACGATGTAACTCCTGCTTCCGCTTCTGCGTGCGCCAATAACCGCACTCGACCGAACAAGTCCGGCCTGGGAGTTCCTTGTATGTCCCCGAGCCGTTGTTCGCTGCATTGTTGCCCAACACGAGGAACCAGGTTGGCACGCATACTGTACACGTGAAAGCCGCGGCTGCCGGAATGTTCGCCCGCACCTCCTGAAAGATGCAGTAGCCTGCCTACCTCGTGGACCATGGCCAGGAACACCATGTGTGGTTGAAGGAGGACTAAGATGGACATGGGTATGATCCAAGCTCCGCCAGCCTTGAACAGGAAATTGCAGAAACTCAATCACCGACCATCATCTACAGTACCATCAGCGAGATGCAAGTGCGAATGATCGATCCCTCAATTAAGGTCATAAGGTTCCACCTCGTTCCGATTCCAATCGTACACAGAAATCCCTGCTTCCTGGGTATATCCCAGCGACCCGCACTTTCGCCCCGCTTGCACTCAAAGGGTCCGAAAGTCAGGGCCGCATCCTTCACCTCGCCCAAGCGCCATGCCCGCTACTCGCTGCTCACTAAACAAAATCCGATAACCAAGTAGTCGCATGTCATTACCTTCTTTTCGTCGCTGGAGCTGCTTTCATCGAAATCACTTGTTCGTTCAAGCCTCCACCTCCACTTCATTCGAGACTTCCTGTTCCTGAGTAGCGATTTCTCCGCCGGATTGCATCTCGGCCCAGTCGCCCCACAACCCTCTCTTCCCACGCACACGAATCGGCATGCCCAAAGACTTGTTCTCCTGCTCGACCTTGATCGCATCTTTCGTGCCCAACACCAACAGCTCAAAAAACATCTTCGTCGCATCCTGGCGCGAAGTCGTCTTCGTAGGACACAAATCGGTAAATAGCGCCGATGCCACAGTTCGCTTTGAAGGTGTCGGTGGCTCGGTTGCAGTCCTGGGGTGATCGGGAGCAAAGTGTTCGCGGAGGAGATGCACCATCTTTTTCGTGCCAACTGCTACAGGGCCTGATTGCGAGGGGTGGAGGAGGGGTGCTTCGGTGATGTCAAAGTTCATGGGTGCATCGTCGTAGGCTTCTTCGTCGTCCTGTTGCCGATCGAGACCGTCGGACATGATGAGAGGAGCATCATCGTCGTTGAGTGTAGGGTCGGCGCCGAAGTCGTTCGCGCCAGCGCCCGTGGGTAGACCTTCATCATCGTCTTGCGGAATCTCGAGTTGAGGGCTTTCCTGACGCTCACCGTCGGTCTCGACGTCGGCGATGCCAGAGTCACGCTTTCGCTTCTTGTCTCCGGCTTTGCGGATCACTTCTAATGAGAAGATGCCACGAAGTTCTGGTGCCCAGCCTTGCATGCGACCGTCACCCATCAGATTGCTGACAAAGCTGCCGTTCCGCTGCATCTCCATGAGCTGGAGGAGGAGCGGATCTCGAGGAAGGAAAGATGGAGCCTTTGTGATGTTGGAGTGGTCCTCCTGCTGGGCTTTGATTTGGGCACTGGCCAGCTCAGTCTCATCGTCCATGCGGATGACTCTCCTCCGCTTGACTCGCTGAGCTGCTTGGATCATAGTAGGATCGGTATCGTCCATGTTCTGATCAAGCAGAAAGGTACGCTCAAGATCGCGCTCTACACTCGAACGAACGGAAGACAGGGGCGATCCAGAATCGCGCCGCCTCCGTTCATCGGCACGTTCGAGAGCCGCCTCATTTGCTTTAACGACCTCATCGTCCATGCCGCCCATTGGGAAGTCGTCATCGAGTCCAGGCATTGGTCCGTCATTGCCTCCTATTGTTGGGTCCATGGTTGTGTCGCCGAAGCCAAAGTCCAATCCCAGATCATCATCCTCCAACATCGTCGGCTCATCACGACGCGGTGTCGGAGCTCGACGACCCTGTTCAATGCTCTGTCCTTCGCTCATGGGAGTTGAGCGGATGGGTTCTTCGTCCAGACCAAGATCGAGGCCGAGATCATCATCGTCAAGTGGTAGGAGGCGCTTTTGTTGTGTGCGAGTCGGTGTCTGGCTGTCGAGAATCTGGCTCATTCCAAAGTCGAGCAGAGTAGGATCTTGCCCTGGTGCGCGGGCTTCTGGTTCACGGAGGATGTCTTCGGGATCGGGTAGTGGGGCGAAGAGGTCGAGCTCGGTGATTGTGTCGGGGAGAATTAGAGCGTTGGGGTTCGCCTTGTGTGATTGATCATTGGGCAGATCAACATTGCCGGGTCGAAATGCCTTGCAAAATGTTAGTCTGTCATCGATCGACGCGTAAAAGAGGCATCTTACCATCTTAATCTTGAGCAGCGCTTCGCTACAGTCGTCCATCAAGTACTTTGCCTTGCGATTGTAGATTTTGACGACACCCAACAGCAACTGACCACTGAGTCGCAGTGCGATTGGAGCCTGCTCGCCGCCAATAATGTCCTTGACATTGTTCTCCAGATTCGATTGCAGGACATTCTGCTTGGTGAGCTTTCGATCGAGATTGGACGCGAGCCAGACGCGAGCCAGCGGCCCCGTCTTGGTAAGGAGCAGCTCTGAATAGAACATGTTGGTATGCTGTCGGAGGTGGGGTGGTTCGTTGAACGATCAATCGCTGTCGACGTTTGCGACCGCGTTGTTTTGATGCGATGACGCGGGCGCGTCGCAGATTCGGTTTGGTGTCGCTCAGGCGGAGGTCGACATGCCGCGAAACTTGGTCAATATAGTCGTGGATGCTGCGGAAGAATGCGCCGGGTGCTCGTGTCGTCGGCGGAGCGGTGATGGTGGTGGAGGCGACGAGGATGTAGGTGATTAAGAGAGAGGTTGGAGATGGAGGAGAGTTCAGGCTTCAGCCACGCGCAGGCGGCAGAGGCCGCTGGACAGAATTCCTGTCCGAAAGCGGACGAGACCCTTTTCATTAAGGAGATATCATGTGGCGCGTACTCGTAAAAAGCTGGCGCGTACTCGTTATCACGCCAAGCTTCCCCGCAAAACTTGGCACGTGTGCGAAAATTCTGATATGTCCTTATTTAAACTTCTTCCTTCCTTCCTCTCTCTTTTAACTACCTTATAGTTCGTAAGTACCCCCCTACTAGACACCTAATAGCTTTACAGCTGTCTATTAGGTGGTTTCTAGTTACCTACTAGTACTCGAGTATACTTCTAACCCTCTCCTATCTTATCCTCTATATTACTATATATAAATTTCTTTAGCCGCCTAGTAGCCGACTAAGTAAAGCTAACATTTTCCAGCCTATATTCTCCTATCCCTCTAGCCGCCTCGCAGCCGCCTACTAACCTACTAAAATTTTTTAAGAAATCCTAAGTCTACTAGATAGCCGCCTCTTAGCCGCCTAATAGCTATAGCCCGCCTAGCTACCTACCTAGAGTACTAGAACTATATACGCGCCTCTCGTAATAGAGGTCTTAGAGGAATCCTAGCCTTTACCCTAGTAGGCGCCTCTTAGCTACCTAGTAGCTTCTTAGCCGACTAATAGCCGCCTAGAACTAAGCTAGTCCCCTAACTATCGACATCTACTATAGCGAGGTCTACTACCGCGTCCTAGTTAGTAATAGCTACTATAGTATAAGCTTAGCTACCTAGCAACCCTACTATAGCCGACTAATAGCCGCCTAGAAAGTCTACTAGGGACCGACTACTACCTCTACCCTCCGCGCCTATATTAACTACAACTATACCTCCTAAGGCTATACCGTAGGTGCCTAATAGCTACCCTATAGCCTACCGGCAACTAACTATAATTCTAGGCTACCTCTATAGGAGCTAGAGGAACCGTGTCTAGTATAGTTATCTAGGCGGCTAGGGGTATGTTAATAGCTACCTAGCGACCTCTTTATAGCCGACTAACAGCCGCCTAGTCTAGTACTAGGGACTAAATCTCCCTAGCCCTTCTAGGTTAGAGGATAACTCGTCCGACGAGTATATACTTATTTTCTTAGCTACCTTATAGCCGACTAACAGCCGCCTAGCAACCGCCTACTACCTAAGCCTAAGACTCCTAAGAAGAAGGATAGCAAGAAGGCTACTAGAAGCTCGCCTTCTAGTATTACTAAGTACGTAGCCTCCTACTAGCCGCCTCGTAGCCTACTAATAGCCTACTAGGTCCTCTAGTAAGAAGCGTAGACTAGGAGGTAGGTTTACTAAGTCTCTAGTTATTTAGGTAGCTTCTAGCCGCCTAATAGCCTCCTCGTAAGCGCCTAGGTGTCTTCTTTGTTTCTTTTATTTTTAATACCTATAGGGGGTAGGGTAGCTGCTAGCCGCCTAAAAGCCGCCTAAGAGTTAGCTCCTAGGCTATGCAAAAATAAAATTTTCAGTCTCTACTAAATTAAATAACTAACATATAATACGTGCTTTAGGTCGGGTTAAAAAGGTTGCTATAAAGTCTTAGTAAGTTAAAACCTATAATTTTAATCTAAACTAGAAACTTATGTAAAGGTAGACCTACTATTATTTCTTCTAGCACCTCTTCTAGTACCGAATCCGATAGGCATAAATCTACTAGTCTAGAGCCGGCTAATAACCGAGACGGTAGTAGCTAGCTACTAGGCGCCTCCGGATCCAGATCTTTATAGAAGGGCAATATAAGCGATGCGGAGCCGCCTAATAGCTACCTACCCGGGAGTCTTAGAGTACTAGCTACGGACAAGGCGGAGGCGAATACCCTAGAGCCTAAGAAGAGGCGCCTTTTAGGTAGTTCTACTACGGCCTAGAATCCTTAACGCGGAAGTAAGAACACCGCCGTAAGTAAAAGCATTAGTCCCTAGTAGCCGCCTTCTAGCGGCTTAGAAGCTACTTCTAAGCCGGCTTCCTCGGCTCTTTAGAGATTATACGCTCGTAAGGCTACTCTAGACGAGTCCCGGGTTAGTACGGGAAAGCTAAAGCCTATATCCCGCCGTTAGCCGGCTACGACCCGCTAAATAGTAGCCTCTTAGCCGTCTACTATCCTTCCGGGGCACGGAGATAAGGAGCCTTAGTCTCTATCGAGCACTCGCGACTAGGTCCCTACTAGGGAGCTAGGAGGCGCCTAGGATCTATAAGGGGAGACGCCGTTCGAGGAGATTAAAGATCTACTCGACTATTAACTAATTCCAGGACTTTAGCTAGCTGCTAGCCGGCTACTAGTCGGCTCTTAGGACCCTACTTAGTTCCTAAAGATAAAGACCCCTCGTAAATTAAAAGGAGAAATTAACTTCGCTTCTACGTCTAATATGCTACGGAAAAGGCGGCTTAAACTCTACAAGAACTGTAAGATAGTCGAAAAGACCTCTAATCTTTAGGAAGGATGCTTCTATTAGGACCTGTTTGTTAACCTATACCCTAACGAGCTTAGGCTAGTTCTTAAAATTAGCGATTAGCTCTTAGGAGGCGAAGGGGTAGCTTTTAGCTAGCTATTAGGCCCCTAGTAGCTAGCGACGAGATGCAATCGCCTTAGCTGTCCTTACTCGATAAACTCCTTAGTTTATATATCCTAATAGCCGCCTAATAGCCGGCTGCTAGGTACCTAGTAGCATATGCGTCTGCCTTGCTACTATAAGAAGCGGGCGTAGTATAAAAGCAGTCGTAAAAGGCAAATAGAAAGTAATAGCAGCCTAATAGCCGGCTACTAGCAACCTAGTAGCATATACGCCCGCCCTATCTCTCCGAGAAGCCGGCGTAGTGCAAAAGTAGTCGTAGAAGGCATATATAAAGTAATAGTAGCCTAATAGCTAGCTACTAGCAGCCTAGTAGCATATGCGCCCGCCCTACCTCTCCGAGAAGCCGGCGTAGTATAAAAGTAGTCGTAGAAGGCATATATAAAGTAATAGCAGCCTAATAGCTAGCTACTAGCAGCCTAGTAGCACATGCGCCCGCCCTACCTCTCCGAGAAGCCGGCGTAGTGCAAAAGCAGTCGTAGGCATTTATACCGTAATAGTAGCCTAATAGCCGGCTACTAGCTACCTAGTAGTCTTTGCGTCTACATTTAAGGGCCTAACTGTCGATAATAATACCGTCGCTTATGTAGGATAGTCTTTATAAGCTTAGCAAACACATTGCTTTATCGGATCGCTAGAGGAGGATGCCGAAGCCGGCGTAGTGTAAAAGCAGTCGCAGGCATTTGTATCGTAACAGCAGCCTAGTAGCCGGCTACTAGCTACCTAGTAGTCTTTACGTCTGCATTTAAGGGCTTAACTGTCGATAACAACACCGTCGCTTATGTAGGACAGTCTTTATAAGCTTAGCAACTACATCGCTTTATCGGATCGCTAGAGGATGCCGAAGCCTACATCTATATCCGTGTAGCCGGCGTAGTGCAAAAGTAGTCGCAGGCATATATATCGTAATAGTAGCCTAGTAGACGGCTACTAGCTACCTAGTAACGCATGCGTCTACCTTACTACCTAAGAAGCCGGCGTAATGCAAGAGCAGTCGTAGGCATATATATCGTAACAGTAGCCTAGTAGCCGGCTACTAGCTACCTAGTAGTCTTTACGTCTACATTTAAGGGCTTAACTATCGATAATAACACCGTCGCTTATATAGGACAGTCTTTATAAGCTTAGCAACTATATCGCTTTATCGGATCGCTAGAGGATGCCGAAGCCTACATCTGTCTCCGTATAGCCGGCGTAGTATAAAAGCAGTCGTAGGTATATATATCGTAATAGTAGCCTAGTAGCCGGCTACTAGCTACCTAGTAACGCATGCGTCTGCCTTACTACCTAAGAAGCCGGCGTAATGTAAGAGCAGTCGTAGGCATATATATCGTAATAGTAGTCTAGTAGCCGGCTACTAGCTACCTAGGAACAGAAGCGTCCGCCTTACTCTTAATACGTATCTATTTAGGTGCGCGCGCCGGCTTGCTTTCCGGCTATAAACCTTTAGTAGCCTAATAGCCGGCTATTAAGTTACGAGGTAGGAATACCTACCTACCTACGGCTACGCCCGCGACTTCTTTCTTAAAAGAAAAAGAAGGGCGAAGGAAAATCGGTCTATAGAAAATATATATATTATAATAGCGACCTAATAGCCGGCTACGAGCTACCTAAAAGCAGATACTTCTACCTTACTACTCTAGGTAGTCGTAGGTATATAAGTAGTAATAGCTTCCTTATAGCCGGCTACTAGCTATTTAGCACTATACGTATATGCCTTCCTAGTGCCGGCTACCCGCTACTAGCCTAGGAAGCTCTATATGCTTCGTTAGTAAAGGCATAAGGCATATATAGTTGCCGGTAGCACCCTAATAGCCGGCTATTTTATAGCTAGGTAACAAGCCCGCGCTTCTATTTTCTAATCGGGTGCGGTATATAAATAGTAATAGCGTCCTAACAACCGGCTATTAGCTACCTATATAGTTGTTCCCGGTCCGGAGCCTAGTTTTAAGTTACTTACCCTAAATTTCGCTAGGCGGCTTAATAAGGAACGTTGTTATCTAGGAGATTAAGTACGAGAAGGCTAGTTCGTTATATCTATCGGTCTAATCGAGGTAAAGGTATACCTATCCGGCTAACTAAGGTTAGTACCTTAGGCCGTAGGTCTAGCCGACTGTAACATTACCCCCCCCTCGTGCTATTAAAAGAGCGCTATCCTCGGCGCTACTATCCGGCGGCGGTGTCGCTCGTCCGGCGGTATTGTCCTATCCTCGGCGCTACTATCCGGCGGCGGTATCGCTCGTCCGGCGGTGTTGTCCTCCGCGCGGTATATCTATGCTCTTAGTATAGCCGCTCGCAGTGTAGCTATGCTTAGTAATCCTCCGTATATCTACCTCGTATACACCGTTCTTTAGTCTATAAACTCCTTCTAGCTAAACACGCCGTTTAGGCTATCTTAATGCTCGTTCCGCTCCGCGTATGTCGCTCTATAGGGCCCGTCTAGCTCTTTAGGGGATTAGTCTATAAACTCTATCTAGTTGTTTAGGTCCGTATACTCCGGTGTATGCTGCTCTTAAAGGCTACTCTTAAAATCTATACTATATGCGCTCCGCCGAGCCTTAGGTCCACATCTTCTTAGGCTCTACTTAGTAAGCGAGGGCGTAAGGGCCGAGGGTATAAGGGTGCGAGGGCGTATGTCCGAGGTGCGTACGTACGTACGTGCGAGGCTAGTGCGTTCGAGGGAAGGTGTCTACTAGCGCAGCGTTCCTACGGAGGCTTATACCGAGGGGTAGAAGGATCGGTATTCGTATAAATAGTCGTTGTTAGAAGGCGCTCGCCGTAAGGGTGTCCGATGCGAGGATGTCCGATACGAGGGTATCCGATACGAGGGTGTCCGATATAAGAGTATTTGATGCGAGGGTGTCCGATACGAGGGTGTCCGATACGAGGGTGTTCGTATACAGTGTTCGTGCTCGTCTAGTTCGTTATACGGAAGGTAAGGGCAATCGTTAGGAGCTATACTCGGCCGTTCGTTTCTCGGAGGGCGTAAACGCTACTATCGGATCGTCTAGTTCTTTCGGTAGCGTTCGGATAGCCTCGTTCTTAGCTACTAGATAACAAGGAACGTTATTATCCGGGAGATTAAGTACGAGAAGGCTGGTTCGTTGTATCTATCGGTCTAATCGAGGTAAAGGTATACCTATCCGGCTAACTAAGGTTAGTGCCTTAGGCCGTAGGTCTAGCCGACCGTAACACGGCTAGTAGCTAGCTATAGCGGGCTCTACGGGACAGTACTAAATGTACTAGGTAAAAAGGTAGAGGAGAAAGTTTTCGACTATAGCTGCTAGCTAGCTACTAGCTACTCTATAGCTACCTTGGGCGTGGGCTTAGTAAGGAGGGTCCTAACTAACTACCTTAGCTAGTAATATAGCGAAGCGGACTTCCCTACGCTAGTGCATAACTAGTACCTAGGGTAATAACCGGCTATAAGCTGCCTAAGGAGCTGTTTAAGGGCGATTAAGAGCGGAGCGGCTATAAGGCGGCTATAATAGGGCCTATAGCCGGCTGCTATCTAAGGAATTAATGCTATAGGGCAACTATTAGCTAATGCATAGGCACCTAGAAGCCGGCTAGTAGGTAGCTAGTTTGTCTAAAGGCTACTAGTTAATTTCCGAATAGTAGAGGCTAGATTAGAGAAGGCTAGATCGGAGGCTAGGTCTAGAAGTCTACTAAAGGCCGGAAGGGCGGCTAATAGCCGCCTCTAAGCTAGCTACCTTACGCAAAGTCGGGGCTTAACCCTAGAGTAGCCTGCTAGGCTACTAATAGCTAGCTGTTTAGGAGCTATTAATTGTACTATGCGTTCTAAAGCTAGAGTAACCGAAGCTTCTTAGCTACAAGTTGTCTCTCTAGTTCTATAATATCCGGCTCTATATTTATATCCGACTTTCTCGTTTTGCCTTTCGATTTAGACGATTTAAACGGTATTAATTTCGGAGTCGAGGTTTGTCGAAAAGACGTAGAAGTAAGAGAGATTTCGGTAGAAGGCGGAAGTCGGGTATCTTAGGACGGGTCGTTAGCGTCTTCGATATCGTTAGTATCGAGTATGTCGGAATGCGATCGCTTCGGCCCGAGCTCTAAGGGACTTATTAGTCGGCTATTAGCTACCTAGTAGGCTCTACTTACGTAACTTCGCCAAGTTGCGTAATGTCCGCTATAAGTCGCTATCTCCGCGATATCCTTAAGAAAGCCCGAACTCGTTACGTATTTCGTAGGTCTTAATAATTCGCTTGTCTAAGATGCTCGATCTAGTAGCTATTAGGCGGCTGGAAGGTAGCTAGGAGCTAGCTACTTACTTCTTAATAGCTAATAGAATATCTTGCCGGACCCCGCTATAGTATGCCTATATACCTTATAATTCGACTATATTCGAATAGTTTCGTACTAATCTAAAAAGGCCAGGATTTATACGAGTCTAATAAGCATTTAGCCCGGAGCGGATAGTTAGAGAGCACTTATTAAGTGCCTATTCTCGAATCTTCGTCGGCTACGACCTATCTAGAGAGGGCCTATTAGCTACCTTAGAGCTAGGTACGAGGTAGCTAGTACTTACTTGTTAGAAAGTCGATAACCTTCTCGTATTAGCTCGGGGTCGTAACACTAAGAAGGCTCTACATCTTGTCGTGTATTACGCCCTATTTTTTTCTAGTAGCCCGTTAGATTGAACGTCGAACATAGATTATATAATAAAGTATAGTCTATTAGACGTGTTTACGCCAATCTCTACTTAGATTAAGAACGTGGAGATAGTGACCGAGTCCTAGGTAGTTGTTAGGTAGTTCCCAGCCGGCTAATAGGGGGCGCAAAGGTACCTAATGCCTACCTAGTATTTATGTCTATTATAATAGACGAAATTCCATTACTATAGATATAGTGCTAACGGAGTGGCTTTCCGACGGACTTGTTAAGTGCCTAAGAGAGTCTTACAAACGTATTATAATAGATGTCTCGGGTTTCCCTTAGGATAAACACCCGGGCAAGAGTTATGTCTAGATATGTTAGTAGGTAGTTCCTAGGCAGGTCTAAGGCAGCTGCGAGCCGGCTTACAGCCCGCTACTAGGAAGCTGTAAGCCGGCTACTAGGGGGCTTTACTTCTCTTCTAAACGATATCGAACTTCGTAAAGATAATCTCGTTTAGGTAACGTTAACGGATCCGTTTAAACGATATATCGATCTCGAAGTTGTTATACTTCGAAAAGAGCTCTACTTAGCCTTAGTAGAAACATATACTTATAATCTCTTGATCCCTAGTATATACGGCTTAGATGTATCTCTAAAAGGCTGTTAGTAGGCTAATAGCTAGCTATAAGTCGGCTCCTAGGCGGCTAGATACCTCGGATAGGTCGAGAGCCTATTACTTATCGTACTCGTATATAACTCCGGCGAGTTGTGTTCCCTTTTCGTATCGGAGTAGACGCTCGCGCATAATTTTAGCTATAATCTAGTCTTTGTTCGTAAGGGTAAAATAAAGATCCGTAAAGCACTTATGCCCTCGATCCTAGAAGTATGCTTAAACGATGCTAGTCTACTCGAAACGAACTAGGGACCGGCTGTTAGGCGGTTATTAGGTAGCTATTAGATGCCTACGTACCGAAGCTTAGGTCCTTATCGCTAATAGCGTATATAAGACGTTTTACCTCTTATAGTATCGACTCTAGCGTTCTCGACGGTAGTAGTAGGATATGCGAATATACCCCTCGAGAAACCTAGATTATATAGGGATATATATCGGTACCGTAAGGTATAAGTCTTATAAAGGTAACTTGGCACGGCGACACCTTTATCTACCCGGCTCCTTAGGGATAGATATTGTCTAGCCGGTTAGTAGCTAGCTTTTAGGCGGCTAGTAGCTAGCTTATAGCAGGTTTCCTTTTTGTTTGTTACCTGCTCGAACTAGTAGCAATAGCGGTCTTGTGTTTCGCGTCGACCTTCGAAGAGAAGAAAGAGATAGTGCGGGTCGATCTATACTTCGAAGGAATATAGCTTAAAGTAATAGCCTTTCGAACTTTCTTTAAAGTTTCGATACTTATACTTAATAAAGCAGTTATGTCCACCACGGGACTTTTTAGCTAGCTGTTAGTGCGTCTGTAGGTAGCTATTAAGCTCTTTCTAAGTAACTTACATTTATCTTACTAAATCGGCTAAAAACTAGCTCGCAATCGCCTATAGGCGTCCTATAGGCAATGCCCTAGGCGAAGCGCTTCTAAGTTACGTAGTAGGCCCTAGAGAGGTAGCTATTAGCTAGTTCCAAGGCAGCCTATAGGTAGCTGCTAGCTGCTTACTCGGTCGAATTCTTCTTTATTATATCTAAGTCGGATACCGAGCCGTAATCGAGTTTCTTTTACTTTATCTCGGACTAGAAATCGTTAGGAAGTGTAGTATACTCGTATCGTAAAAGCTCTCGAGAAAGGTACTCGCAATGCCGAACGCTAGAGCATCTATACGATGTTTTTTTATACGGAATACCTCCTAGAAGGGTTCTAAGTAAAGGAGAAAAGGCATCTCGACTACCCCTAGAAGAGTGTTTCGAATATTATAGCTACGAGGCTATTAGCTAGCTATTAGGTACCCTCTAGGATGTAGTTAGCCTACTAGGGGCTAATAGTTAGCTACTAGGCCCTTAAGACTTATAATAGCGTTAGCGATCGATGTTGTTCGTAAATTAACAACGTACGTATATCCGTTTAGATACGTTTTTAGATACGAAGGAAGAACTGGAACATACTCGAGCTTAATAGCTTAAATTAAGTTTGATTTCGATTTTATAATAAAGAATACCGGATCGGTAAGAACCTCGTCCTTATTAAGGGGAATAGCGCTAGGGTGCTACTAGTTAGCTATAAGGCACCTAATAGGCTACTAGTAGGTAGCTACTTATTACCTACTCGTCTTGTAATCCGGAATGTTCTTAACTTCTTGCTACTCTAGGACCTCTCGTTCCTAAGTATAGAATTAATCTTCGTATTCGCGATAATCTAGACTAAGCTTATTAAGCTTATCTATAATACGAGAGACATACTCCTAGTCGGAAAGGTCGAGGACTTCGATACTAGACATATTGCTAGTTAGAAGGCGGTTATAGGGTAGCTAATAGGAGGCTAATAGGAGGCTATATAGAGGCTATAATGCTCTTTCGATTCTTAAGCGTAGAACTTCTAGTTGTTGTTTAGGAAAGGAGTTTAAGTTGCAGTCGAGTAAAAGATTTAGATGTACTTAAAAGACTTGGCACGTGTGCAAAAAAGCTAAGACGTATCCGTAAGCGCCAAGCCGCTAAGACCCCTGCAATAACGAGCACGCGCCAGCTTTTTACGGGTACGCGCCACCTGCCCACTCTTTATTAAGCTCCCCGTCACTTTTGATGGGCGGGAAGAAGAATACTGTACGCGAACAGGGGTGTTTCTGGAAGATCCGGAGATCTGGACAACACGAGGGACTCGCTTCATATAACCAACACACTGGACTCTGGTGGAGGAAAACCAACTGGCCGGGCACGACTCCCACGGAACGAACCCACCCCGAAGACCTCGATAGTCACCACGTATGCGGGACGGTCGCTGACTCTCTCTTCAACCAACGGAACGGCCTTCATGGCCGATGAAGTATGTCCCGCGCCAACACCCCGATCATACCGCTGCACAACCCAACCGCAAATCGAGGTCCGCCGTCAAATCCCACTCTCCACCCTCCGAGCGAGACCAACGGCAATGGCAGTCATTCCCGGAGCGCGAGCCGCATCAGACTCCCCGGTCAGCAATCGATAACAGCTCAGCATGCGATCCTCACTCCTGATGTGGTCGCGGAGCGTCACACTACTTCCCTTGGCAATGGCCTCCATCCCTCGGATGCCGCGGCGCGATTGCATGTTCAGGGTGCCAATGAACTTCCCCACGAGGAGCCAGAGCCATTGTGGCTACGGTTCGTGCAGCAGTTCAAGGAGACATTGATTTTGCTTCTCTTGGCGAGTGCTGGTATCTCCGCTCTCATGGGCAATTACTCGGACTCCATATCGATCGCCGTGGCTGTGACAATCGTGGTTTCAGTGGCTTTCGTGCAGGAGTACAGGAGTGAGAAGAGCTTGGAAGCATTGAACAAGCTAGTGCCACATTTTGCACATGTCATCCGCAGTGCAGAGCCGCGTTCGGTGACAGAGGATGTGAATAGCAAGGGGCCTGGAGATGGTGATTTGGTGGTAGCGGAAAAGGCTAGCACGACGATATCTGCGACGCAACTGGTGACGGGAGACTTGGTGCTGTTTCACACTGGAGACAGGATACCCGCTGATGTTCGGATCACCCGTTCTGCCGATCTTAGCATCGACGAGAGCAATTTGACGGGAGAGAATGAGCCTGTCGGAAAGACCGCGGACACACTGTCCCCAAGCTCATTTCCGAATGGATCTGCTGATCCTTCCGCGTACTCAAGCTCAGTTGGCGGGATACGACTGACAGATCAGACCAACATTGCTTTTCAAGGGACTCTTGTCCGATCAGGATACGGCCAGGGAATTGTGATTGGCACAGGCGGCGATACAGAATTTGGAGCCATTAGTGCTTCACTACAGGAGATCGAATCCCCTCGAACACCTCTTCAGCAAAGCATGGACAGTCTCGGCAAAGATTTGAGCTACATGTCGTTTGGCATTATTGGTTTGATCATGCTAGTGGGTCTATGGCGAGGCATCAAGTTTCTGGAGCTCTTCCAGATTGGCGTCTCTCTCGCGGTGGCTGCCATTCCCGAAGGACTGCCGATCATTGTGACCGTGACTCTGGCGCTAGGCGTGCTGAGAATGAGCAAAAGGAATGCTATTGTTCGCAGACTACCTTCTGTCGAGACGCTGGGCTCAGTGAACGTGGTCTGCTCGGACAAAACGGGCACTCTCACTGTCAATCACATGACGGCTACCAAGATGTGGAGCTTCGGAGATGCAGCTTCGCAAGAAGTGGCCAAAGTACAGACTGATTCTCCGAATGGTGCGACGACACAGGCGGTATTGAGGACTGCCAACATGGTCAACAATGGACGATTAAATACTCATAGTCATGGCCAGGTCACTGCAGCAAGTGCTGCCGTTCTAGCTAGTACCGGAGGCGACGATCTTGCAGACGCGAAAAGCCGATGGGCAGGCCAGCCCACCGATGTGGCTCTACTGGATCTCTTGGACAATTTCCACGAGGACGACGTACGGTCAAAAGTTGGAGAGCGCAAGCACGAGGTGCCATTTTCCAGCGAGCGCAAATGGATGGGAGTATTGGTGGAAGGCTCTGGTGGGAATGATACCGCATACATCAAGGGTGCGCTGGAAAGGGTCATCGCTCGCTGCGATACGTATCTCTCGAGTCAAGGCGGTGAAGTCGTCCTGGATGACAGGCGCAAGCAAGAGGTTGATCAAGCCGCTCGTCTCATGGCCGAGGAAGGCCTTCGCGTGCTGGCTTTCGCATCTGGTCCTGTCAAGACCGGATCAAAAGCCAAGAGCCGATCTAATACTCCCATTTCATCAATGGCACCGATTGGAGAGGAGAACTACGATGGCCTCTGCTTCGCCGGTCTCGTCGGAATGTCCGATCCACCACGCAAGGGCGTCGATCGCTCCATCCGCCGCCTCATGGCTGGTGGCGTCAAAGTCATCATGATCACCGGCGACGCCGAGGACACCGCAGTCGCCATTGCGAAGAAGCTCGGCATGCCCGTCAACCTGAACTCTGCTCTTGGCTCACCAGTTCTTCGTGGCGACCAGCTCGACCACATGAGCGAATCGGATCTCGCAGCTTGCATGTCGCGCGTGAGCATATTCGCGCGCACCAGTCCCGAGCACAAGCTGAAGATCATCTCCGCACTACAAAGTCGAGGCGACGTCGTGGCCATGACCGGCGACGGCGTCAACGACGCACCTGCGTTAAAGAAGGCCGATATTGGAATAAGCATGGGCAAGCTGGGGACAGACGTTGCGAAAGAGGCAGCGGACATGATTCTCACCGACGACGATTTCAGCACAATTCTCAGCGCGATCGAAGAGGGCAAGGGCATTTTCTACAACATCCAGAACTTCCTGACCTTCCAACTGTCCACCAGCGTCGCTGCCCTAGGCCTCGTCATGATGTCCTCCCTAGGCGGCTGGAAGAATCCTCTGAATGCCATGCAAATCCTCTGGATCAGTACGTCTCCCGCCTTCCTCCTACCCAACGACCACCACTAACACTCATTCCAGACATCCTCATGGACGGCCCACCCGCCCAATCCCTCGGCGTCGAGCCCGTCGACCCCTCCCTCCTCCGCGAACCCCCTCGTCCACGAAACGCCCGCGTCCTGACCCCACGCCTCATCCGCCGCGTCCTGCAATCCGCGACCATTATCCTTCTTGGCACGCTCTTCACCTACGTCTCCAATCTCACAGCCGCCGATCTGGCTGCGCATAGCGTTTCTTCCCGCGACACGACTCTCACATTCACGCAATTCGTGCTGTTCGACATGTTCAACGCTCTTTCCTGCCGCTCGGCGACCAAGTCGGTGCTGAAGGGCGAATTGCCGTTTTGGAGGAATAGCAAAGGCGAAGGGAATGTGATGTTCAATTATGCGGTTGCGGGTAGCCTGGTGGGTCAGGGATTGGTGATTTACTTTCCGCCATTGCAGAGGGTGTTCCAAACAGAGGCGTTGAGTCTGGTCGATTTGGGGCGGTTGGTGTTGATGGCTAGTACGGTGCTTTGGGTTGATGAAGGCAGGAAGTGGTGGGAGAGGAGGAGGAGCCAGGCGGGTATGGGAGGTGGGTATAGTCGGAGGGTGTGACGTGGTGCATTGTGTATAGTCGTGTTGGAGGATGCATTGCGAGACGGTGGAGGATTTCTAGCTTGACATTTTGTATAAACACTATTCTCGAGATGCAGTGAAATGCTGGATGTCGCCGCAACCACGAGCCTCGTGTCGCATGTCCTACCCGATCATAAGACAATCTTTCGCTGATTCCAAACCTGCATGCGACCAGATCATTGGTCCCAAAATATCATATTTGTACAATCATATCTGCAATCTGCAGTACATCATACGGAAACCCGCCCCGAACCTCGCCCACTCTCAAGCCGTGTATATTTGACAACTCCACCCCATTCATCATTTCGTTACCAGTTGATCGTAAGACTGACCCAGGCCGCCACCGGGGATATATATGTACACCTACTCAGGCAAAAACTTGCAACCGAACTCAAAAAAAGCCACCGTCCACTTCCTCCGCGCTTAGCCAACAAGATCACTCAAGTACCCTCATAAACACTCGGACTCGTCCCGCTGGTACCTCCTGCATTGGCCCCACCCGACATATCACCGCGACTCCCCCTCGCCGCCTCCCTTCCAGCTGCTCCAAATCCCAAACTCCCCCTCCCACCCCTCCAACTCCCTCGATCCAAGTCGAATGGATCACTTCGTTTCGACCACCTCCCAGTCGTAGGCGTGTCGACCGACATTCCAGACATTCCTCTCGAGCTGGGCGCTTTCCCACCCCTGCTCCGCCGTTGACTGCGTCTATGGCTGGACAGGCGAGTGAATGATGAAGGCGTGAGGAGGCTGGATCTCGTGCTGCCGTGTTGAGGTGACTTTCGGGCTTTCTGGACTGATTTTGAAGAGTGGAGCCGGCTATGGGGCCACAATTTCTGGATTGTGGCGAGGGAGGGCCGTCGAGGGCGGGATGGAGCTGGAGTTTCGAGGGGAGGAGTTTTGAATGGATCTTGAGAGTCGCCTTCCGGTATGGTAGCTGTGGAAGGGTTGAGGAAGGAGGGAGGGATGAAGCTCCGTGACGGAGACCGAGCCGGATTGGAAGAGAACTGTGGCCGCACGGAGGATGCTACGATTGGAGAGTGGGGAGGACGGGTGGAGGAGAGTAGCGAAGGGTAAGATCGGAAGGAAGGAGTGTATGAGGTTTCCATAGAGCCGCGGTCGTTGACTTGGATTGCAGGTAGAGGTTTATCGCGATTGGGGAAGATGTGATCTGGAGGGAGAGGAACGGGAGGTGGTGGGACGGAGATCTCGGTGCGGAAACTGGATGCTCGTAGACGTGTCGCGGCTCCATGCAATGCTTCGCCGAAAGCGGATCGTTTTCTGCTGAGATACGTGCGCGCTGTCTCCTGCGAAGGCCGCCGCGCTGTCGTGGGTCGAGAAGGATCCGGATTCGTGACGCGAAGTTGGGTTGTGGATCGAGAATTGCGATGTCCTTCCGCTCCTCCTGGAGCATACGGACGAGGCCAGTGCTGGGTGGACATTCGAATGATGCCGTGATCTTGGTCCACGGCCGGCGGAGAGCTGGGTGGACGTCCCACCGTTTGCAAAGATTCACATCGAGACGAGAAGTCAGGTGGTGCTCGCGGCGAAGTTTGAAGATAGCTCTGTTTCTCGAGATGCTCGTTGTAGTTCCGCGACTTGCGCGCTTCGTCCTTTAGACGTTTGCGACGCAGGAAACAAAACATCATCGCGCCGATGAGTAGGAGGCCACCAATTGCACCGGACAGTCCCCCAACAATGGCCCGATTGGAGGCTTGTGGGACAAGGCCGTTCGGTTGCGCGTCGACGACTTTGCTTGTCGAAGTTTCGGATGCGTTGTATGCCGCCTGGCCCGGCGGCATGGTTGTTGTGGTTCGCGCTGCGCGTGAAGTTGAAGGAGGGGTGTTTTCATGATAAGTGGTACCTCGTGGCGGCGGTGTAAATGCAACTGACTCGACATGGGTTGCGGTGGAGTCCGGAAATTGGACATGGGTCGTGGACGGTAGTTTGCAGGACGACGTCAAACTCGCCGCAGGAAACCTGTTCGAGATTGAAGACAGTCGCACTGTCACAACTGCTGTCTGTATGATCGTCGTCTCGAAGACGGAAATGGTAGACAACACGGTCACATCCGCTTTCGAGGGCTGCGATGCTGTCGACAGAATTTGATCGTCCTTTCGCCGTGAGGACAATATGTCCGACCAGATATCGGCCCAGATGCCGCCTCTCCGCCGTATGTATTCTGGATCGCGATTTGCAGTCATGGTCTTGAGTCGGGCTGAGGTTGAGTCTGGCTGAAGTCCATACAGCCAGTGCGGTTCGACATCACTCTGGAATCGTCCATCACAAGCAGTGCGGGCGAAGGCACAAAGTAAGGAAGGAACGCACCGTGAGGAAGAAGGGCGCACAAGACACTTACCACAGTTTCATCGCGATCGCGACCGCGGGAGATATCTCAGACGCGAGCACGATACACTCTCGACCCGAAGCAGAATGTTGATTGCACGGCCTCTCGTCCACAGATCATCGCATCGCAACATATCTCAGTCGTCCGACAGACACGATACGTCGCGACACGCGCAAAGCGAAGAACAGAAGTGCGATCCGCAGGCGCTGAACGTATGGCTGCAAGCGCTGGCGCGTTTGGGATGCGAAGCGGGTAGGCTGCATGACAGGTCGCCGCTCGTCCCGGACTTGAGGCGGAAGCGCTTCAGATCGTGGGGAAACCAAGAGTTGCCAATCCACGACATGCGATCAACTCGATGCCTTGTGTTGAGAGTTTGGCAGAAAATGCATGATTGGGGTGCTGTAAAGAAGGTCTGCAGGAATCGTCGGGGGTCCGAGCCCGAGGTTGGCAGGTGCATCCCCTCGAACTCAATTTAAACCGAATAATGCAACTGCATGTATACATATAATGTTGATGCACAGTACAGGTAGCACGAGCTCCTCTGGATTTACACATCGGGCTTCGTTCAACTGTTTCCTGTTGCCACTTATATCATCCTCCTCGATGCCTTCCTGATATCAGCCGCCGCCCTCACAACTGACAGCCCTTGAGCCTGCGTCTCCACAGTCCTCACATCGTCCGCAGCCTGCCTTCTCTCCACGTTCCTCCTCCTCTGTCTGGACATGCTTGCCCAATAACGAGGCCCTGAAGCACTGCATTCACGCCTCTCATCAAACCTCCACAACGGCGTCTCCAATACGGCCGGGTCGTTCCTAACGTCGATGCATCCCGGCGGTAGCGACACCGCAAGGTTCATCGTCCGCGATTGCGTTTGGTCGAAGTATGCAGCTCCCCACCACTCTCCCATGACACCGGTCTCGTTTCTCGTGCTCAGTGCTGCGTGGGCATTATGCTGGATCCAGGAGGCATACGATTGGCATTTCGTATCATGGTCGTCCGCTAGCGCTGAAGATGCGAGGTGCGTAAGACCTTCGACTAGGGGTGTGTCTGTTGGCAGTGGACGGCAGAATTGACTGAGGTGCTCGAAGTACACGCCCTTGAAAATGTAGTTGTCCTGCGCGCAAGTGGCTCGCGCGTCGCAGTAGTCTTCGAGAATCCCGTTACGGCCGAGTCCTGCCCATTCAGCAGCTTCCGCTGCGGACTTCGCGTTCCATCCGGTGGCATTGATGACGGTAGCGATGAGGGCATGGCCGTCGGAAAGGTACTTTTCATCGCTCGTGGCTTCCCATAGACCGCGAAGGCCGCTGAGGATGACGGCTTGGTTATACGTGTATACCATTTCGTTGCGTTCGTTGCAGGTCGTTTGGTTGCGTGTGACGTGGAAGCCGTCTACGATGAGGCCTTGAGCGTTGGTGAAGTTGTGGGATATGAACCAGTGGTAGCCTTGCACTGCGTTGAGCAGAAAGGTTGGATCGTGGACGGTCATGATTGGTAGTTGAGGCAGTGTCGTATTCGTCTGCGAACGGTATTCTGGATGCGGATAAGGATCTGTATTGTTGTCGCCAGGGAAGTAGAGGTACATTGCGATTGAGCTGGAGATGAAGAGCTCATTGGTTATGGCGTTCTTGTATGTTGCCAGAGTTGGATTCCAGGTAATGCCACCGTCGCACTCGGATGTATTGAACTTGTCTTGGACGATGTTGTAGAAGACGTGCGCGCGGTGGGCGTATTTGGCCATGTCGTCTTGACCGAGTCCCGAACCTGTGACTGCGTTGTGCTGCGTGCTAAAATTGATAGCTTCTAGCCATTCGAGCACAACCCACTGAGCATCGTCGTAAGCAGCGCCGAAGATCTGTATCGTATCTTCACTACTGTAATACGCTTCGATCTGAGCATAGTATTTCTCTATGTCGCTCTCGATGTCGGCCGACGACTTTGGAGGTTCGTCATCGCTCCCGACGGCATCCAGGTTGCTCGTATATGTCTCCTGGGTAGATATCATGATTGTATCAATGACGGCGCCGACCCATTGAATTGTGCTCGGCTGATGTCTTCGTCAGTCGACGTTCGAAAGGGAAGGCACGCATCATACCCAATAAGAACCATTCCAATAATGGTCCTGCATGGTATTCAAAGCATCTTTCGTATGTTCCAACCAATAGTCGGCAGAGTCATCTGGGCCAGCCCATTGCCACTGCAGTCCTTGCTGTGTCCATCCTGCCCAGTAGGAAGCATCTGCGGCCGTAAAAGATAGCACCGATAGTGAAACAGAGATGCTTTGCCCTAGCATGTTAAGGACATAACATGATATCGCAAGGAAACAAAAAGACTCCAAGGCAACCCAAAGGTAGGAGCCCGGAGTATGAAGCAGTTTCCTCATTTTGACAGTACACGGCCTTGTGGCAAGAGTGCTCGAGTCGTTAGGCATGGAACGCTGGCGCTGGGTAATCGAAACAAGACGAGATTAACGCAGGAGGCTGAGTTTGGCAGCATCCTTATAGTCCGCATTCCTTGCGAGGGTCCCTCGTGTGACTGCACTGGCCAGCGTCTTGGTCCATAGAGCACCGATATTGCTCGACATCCCTCAGCCAGGTGTATGCATCAGATGGTGCATCGCAAGGCTGCTCGTCAAGGATAGCGATAGGTCTAAAGGAGAGTGAGGTGTGCGTGCGACAGGGCTAGGGACAGCCATGAATCTCATCTGCGGACAGCCATGGACGTTACTTAGTGTATACGCTCGTTATAAACGAGAAGCTAATACACAAGCGTGTAAGTACATAATACGCGTTAATCTACACGTCCGTCGCGTCGCTGCTGTTGTTATCCTATATACATCTCCTACTATACATACGCGTTGCTATCTATAGATAATAGTCTTCGTTATAGCCGAATAGACTATAGTAGACGTCGAAGTCGAACTCGATACGAATAGTAATCCCTTCCTCGACGATCTAAACCCTATACCTCCGGGCTCTAGCGATAGTAATAGCGACGATCTCGACGATAACGAAGAGTTTAAACTACTCCTACCGCCTAAGCGTATGTTCCTATCCCTACGGGAGCTACGTGCCTTCGTTAAGACGTAGACTCGAGAACATAGATATAACCTCGTTACTAACGGGTCGAAGAACAACGGCTATTAGAAAAACGTCTCGTATAGACACGCTAGTAAGACTTAGAACAAACGAAAACTTAGTACCTAACGTTGTAAAACCGGAACGTATAAGCATAATTATCCTATACGACTTTAGTATGTCGCGGAAGATCCGAAGAACAAAGATAGCTAGTAGTTAATTCGTTATAGACGAGGCACTAATCTAAAGGTCTATAACTATATGCCGTTTAGTATAGCTCCTAGTAGTGCTAGTATACCTATAAACTACCGGCGCTTCGACCTTACCGAAGAGGTTATCGACGAGGTAATTCGACACAAACGAGCTAGACTCTATGTAGGCGAATCGCTTATACTTCTTCGAGATAAGTATCCGGATATCTATCCTAAACGAAAGGACCTAAGCAATATACGATAGAAGTATCGGAGCCTCGTTCTCGCCGGAAAGATAATCGTAGACGTAACACTCGAATTACTTCAAGTAAGAGGCTATATATACAAGTACTCGGTAAATGCGAATAGTGTACTTAAACAACTCTTCTTCGTCTACCCCGAAAACCTCGAAGTCTAGCGACAATTCCCGGAGGTTATACTTACGGATAATATATATAAAGTCTATTGTTCACGACGACCGGTCTTTAGCTTCTACGGTATATCTAGCGGTAATAAGACACTACTATTCGGACTTTACATTATAAACGGTAAAGACGAAGCTGCATTCTAATAGGCCTTTGAAGCTATAAAAGAGATCCTCGTTAATAATAAAGTCTAGTTACTAGAACTCTTTGTTATCGACCGAGATAGAGCCTACCTAAACGTACTATCTATAGTGTTTCTAGATACCCCCCGACGGCTTTATAAGTAGCATCTTATAAAAGACGTCCTTATATATACTCGGAGCGAGTTCCTATAAGAATAAGACGAAGAGAATAGGGGCTTCGTTAATAGCGAAAAGGTAGCGTAGTTCTACGATCGCTTTCGAAAGGTAGCTTTCGCTAATACCGAAGACGAGTTTAATGTTTATTACGCCGCGCTTAAAGAGATGTAGCTCGGTAGCTATAAATACCTATAGAGAGAGTAGTTTCCTCATACCTCGCTCTAGGCGGCCTTTCGTCTTAACCGAATACGTACTTAGCTAATCCGAGCAACCTCCCGGATTAAAGGCGTATATACAATGTTAAAGTAGTAGCTCGGAACATTATAGTCTAATACCTTCGGCCTTATCGAACGAATAATACCTTAGTACTTAAAGTAAGCATAGAAGTACTAGCAAGACCTTTCGGATAAAACGAGCTATATACTACTATAGACACTAGTAATCTTCTATAAGCTACATCGTAAGGTATACCGGTACGCGATTATACTCCTTATAGGATAGTATTCGTTAGCAATAGACAACATAAAGCCGGTTCTAGACTATATAGGTGTCTTTATAGAAACTACCGACCTACCTTATTCGTATTATATCCGCGAGTGTATTATATAGAAGAAGCCCGTTTCTCTTACGGTTATTAGGAAGCGCTAGAAGTGCACTCGAAGGGACCTCGCTTAAACCGAAGAGAACTAAGAAGAAGAAGAAGAGATCGAGGAGATTAAATCGTTACCTTCTCGTCGTTAATAAGGAGTATAACGTATCTAGCTATACGTTACGAAAATCCAAAACGCGAGGCTAGCGAGCGCCTCGCTCGCCTCGCCCGCCTTGCGCGCCTCGCATGAAACATATGTCCCCGAGTGCCTCGCTCGCGCCTCGCTCGCGCCTCGTAAAGTCTAGGAAAACTACTCCTTCTCTACTTATAATATTTACGAAATGCTGTCGCAAAGCCCTTATTATGCGAGTTTGTTTCCTATAAGTTCGTCGCTCTTTTCTTCTTATTTCACAGCTATAGCTACACGCTAGTTTAGCGTTAAGTTACCGCCGACTTAACATATAGACGTTTTGCTAGCGACCGCTCTTTAGTAATTCGGCGTCGAGTTACTATCGACTTACTACGTGGACGTTTTGCTAGCGACCGCTATAATTCGAGTTTACTAGCAGTCGCCCACGGCTTGACTATAACCGAGCGCTATATAGCGTTCACTCCGCGGTGGGCAACATAACGTCTGCATTAGCTACCTTAGTCGTAGTATCTAGCCGGTTTTGCGTTGACCGGTGTCTATAGGCACAGTCGGATTTATACACTCGTATTAGTGCTATATAGTATCCACTACTTGTCGTCAAACCCGGATAGCTCGATATAAAGCCTTCTTATCCTCCTTTAGCTTAATATCCTGAACTCGTCCTAACACGTCCTTTTCTATAGTCCTTTACTAAACGCCTTGTCTCGCTATAGAACGTTCCACCCTTTATTCCCCCTTTGCTTCGACTTCTCCTATAAAGTGCACTACTATACAAGCTCTTCCGTTGGCCTTCCGATCGCTCGTCGGACTGTCCGCTCTAGAACTGCCTACTCGGTAGCATCGGGGTCTATTTAGTCGCCCTATAGGTAGATGTAGTCGTCGTAGCTACGAGAGCGTTAGACAAAGTTAATGTTAGTGGGGCTAATAGTTTACCGTACCTTCTATCCTTACTGCTCGATTAAGAAGCAGAATAGCCCTCGCCGCGCCGGCCGTTATGTCTACTATTATATCCCGGTTAGCACGTGGTTATATCGTCTTGCTACAACTTACTCTTCGTCCTCCTCCGGTTCCTAAACTTCGTCCTCGTCGTCCTCTATACCGCCTTGCTCGTTATACTCTTAAGTTTCTCCACGCTTATTCGGAGCCTATAGTTTATTACCGCTTAGACTAGCGCGACTATCGAGAGTGTTAGCTCCGGCGCGATTTAGCGCTAGTATGCTTACGTGAACGATGCGTCTACTCCTCTAGTATCCTTCCCTCGTTGCTCTTTGTCCGCTATCGGACTACTAGTACTAGCACCGCTTGGCACCGCACGACTATCGAGGACGTTAGCTCTATTACGACTCGGCGCTAGTATACTTACGTGAACGATAAGTCCGCCTCTCTAGCATCTTCCCCTCCTCGCTCCTTGCCCGCTATCGGACTGCTAGGCGCATCCGCTAGGCCTTCGTTACTATCGTCGCTAACCTCGCTCGTGCCGTACGCACTATCTCTAATTAGCGTTGTATCCTTCGCGGTTATAGGCCTAGTTGCGAGCCCGCCTAGGTAGGCGGGCGGGCTGCTTCGTATGCCTCCGGTATTATCTATAGTATTACCCTTATCGTTACTATTATCGTCCGCGTCGGAGTCTATGTCCTCTATAGTCGGTACGCCGTCTATAGTATAGGCGAACTAGCTAATGTTGCTAGAAAGGCTATCTTCGTAGGGTCGAGGAAGCTCCTTACGCACTTTTAATGTAACGTACTCTAGAACGGCATCCTATCGCTTCTATATCTAAGAGTCCTATTTACGTAGCTTGAACTTGAAAATTCTATGGAGATGTGCTAGTTTAATAGTAGGGTACCGAACGGTGCTATCCAAATTGCGAGCTATCGTCGGAGTCGACTAGATCGAGTAGAATGCGTATATATAGGCACATACGCTAATTAGCATAAACGGTGTAACTTTCTTAAAAAGGCCGGCTATATCTGATCGAACGCCGAGACCTTTGCCCTAGAAGAACGCGTACCTTACCGCGTCGACGACGCCGTCCGACTAGTATCGTTTAGACTTTCCGGTTAGTCGAGTCGGATTAGACGATAGCGGCGACTTACTAGTTCTCCGTTCTTGCATTCAAATATTAGCTCTTCTAGCTTTATTTACGCGGCCGCCTACTCGCGTATACGCTCTCTACTACTAGCTTTAACCAGCGTGCCGGGAATTAAGAGCATATAGGCGCGGACCTGTTTCGCAACCTTGCCGCGGAACTAGCGGAGTGATTCTCGTATCTACCTAGTTAGCGTGGTTAGGGCAGGTAGCTATACAGACTTACCGTCTAGATAGCCTCTTCGGATAGTCGCCTCGGAAGCTCGACTTCCTTATCCCGTTTATAGTATTGTTCTCGCGCTTCCTTCTAGCACCGCCTAGCGGAGGTATTAACCTAATCTTTTATGCATATAGGACTTACACTTAGACATCCTTTTACACTAGTAGCGTGCATTGCCTATAGCTAAACATACGCATTATAGAAAGCGTTATAAAAAGGTGTGCCGGGTGGAGGTGCCTAGTTCTTCTCCCCCTTAGTAGTCTTAGTAAACTAATACTCGAGCTTGCTATCCCCTTCGCCGGTACTAGCCGAATCGATATCGTCGTCGTTGCTGCTATATTCGTTGCTATCGTGTTAGCCTTTACCGTTACTGGACTTTATAGGCGGCTTACTAGGCCCTCAAGAGTAGGCCGCCGGCTACGAGCGCTCTTTGTCGATCTGTCGAATAACCTATTAGCGTTTGCTGCATATATGTATACGACATTAGTCCACAACGTACCCTACTCCTCTTCTTAGTATAGCGTGGATCGCTATCTAGTTCTTAATCTAAGGACCCTATAGATAGAGACCGGGACCGTAACCTCTTCGAAGACCCGGAAGCGGGATACCTCGTATCGGACGAGCCTAGCGATAAGGTTGGAATTATTGTAGTCGGCTTGCGGGATTGCTTTACTAATAATAATAATAAATAAGTAGGAGTTTCCGAACGCTACTTAGCTGCCTACGTTATAGCCGATAAAGACGAAGAGGTCGGGGTCCTTAAGAGTAACTAGCTTAACGGTTTTGGTAGACGCTTCTTCTCGCGACCTTCCTTAGGGTATTCGGATGCTATTGCCTATAGGAATGTAAGGTCTCTATCGTGTCTACAAATAATTATGCGCACCGTTGTGTATTATGTCGGGTTGGATGTGCTACTATCTCCGGCTAGTGTGCTAAAAGGGTGTTAGTAAGTCGTCGGAGAAGAATAGTGCACACTAACTAGAAGCAGTAGAGCGTGTTGTTTTCAAACGCGT
>JALRMM010000177.1:0-72611 GCA_026122155.1 Zymoseptoria crescenta | reverse complement strand
ATAGTAGCTATTAATAATTTATACTTAGTTATTAAGAAAACTAATAACCTACTAAGATAAAAGTCTGGGAGGGCTTAACCTTAATATCGCTCGTAATGTCACTCGATTCAATTAATTACCTAAACCCTAACCCTATGCTATAAAAACGCTAAATGTCGTTGTAGGTATCCGTAAGATTAACTATAACGCTACATATAGTATTACCTAGTCCGCACCGGTCCTAGATCGGCTCCGCCCTATTAGAGGATAGCAATTCGAGATTCGTTTACGGCATTGCGTGCCCGTTTAAGTACTAGTAGATTAGCATTGTATTCCTCGAATGTACTATGCGTAATATTAGCGGTAATGTTAGGCGTAATATTACGGGCGAGGACATACGTCTACGGTGCCGGAGCTCTGCCGGTAGTTGTAGGAGTCCGCCTTGTTAATGCCGAAGAGATCGATGCTAAGGTCCGTATTAATCTTAGTGTAGATAGTGTACGACGCTATTAGGTACCTTACTTCTAACCTCGCCTACGACCTTGTAGGCTATAAACGCGGGACTCGTGTTCGATATTTTGTACCTACTGTTGCATTATAAAAGGTGGGGGAGGCGGTGGCCTGTTGTTGTCTATATCGTTATCGTTGTCGTTATAGTCGTTGTTATCGTCGACATTAGGGTTATAGTTAGGTCTACGGGCAGCGTAGCCGGCACTATCGGGGGCACTACCGGGGGCACTACCGGGAGCACTACTACTACCGGCGGCGCTAGGTCCTCCGCCCTAGTTAGGATCCCGCTACTACTCCTAATATTAGTTCTATTTCTTTTCTGTTCGTAGGGCTAATAATATTAGCCGTAACCTTATATATAGTGCTAGGAATTGCCTTACTAGCACGCCAAAGATTCTTTTCCAGCCGTTTCTAGGCTAATAGATCTTTCTAGTAGGTCTACTGCCCTGTCTTCGCGCGACTAACCTACTAACTGTAGGTACGGGCGTCTATAGTCTTACCTAGGTCGTGCGTAAGGATAAGATCACATCCTATAAAGAGTAAGTAATATTATGTATAAGATTACGCGTAGGGTTACACGTAAGAATAGGGATATTACCTTTTCCTAAGGACTGTCCTATCTAGCCGGACTGCTCGTTTGAATTCGTATCCGGTCGTTTACTATCCTAAACATCCCTAGGCACACGCGAGAAGTAACCGGCGATGCTATACGCGATATACTCGCTGTTCTTATTCTACGCCTAGTTAACTACGGCCTAATTCGGATGCACTAGAATAATGTTAGCTATAATAGGGCTTGCGAGGTTACCCGTAATATTATACACGAACTTATTAGTAGATTAATAGCTGCTTAATATTCCTCGTAGGTCTACGTGCCCGTAAGTCCTTTTATAATTGTAACAGCCGGTTGCAAGTCGACGCTTTTCCCAAATACTTCGTCGATATTGCGAAAGAAATGCACGCGACAGATTATAAGAACATCCTTAAGATGTTCTCGCTAGTCTCGCCCTGGGTTTTAGTAGGGCAGTTTAATGTCTTCGAGGTATTAACCGAGGCCTTAGCTGTTGTTAGCTTTAGCATTACACGTAAGCTTAGCCGTAAGCTCGGTTATAATCTCCTACGTAAGGTTACGGCTAAGACCGGCTATAGCTTTACATACCTGAATGTTGTTCTCCGGACTAGTTACTCTTTATATAAGCAAACCTATAGCCGTGTATATGCCTCTATAGAATATGTTCTTACCCGAGGATATTAGCAAGGGTATAGAAGACCCGGTAGAAAAGTCGTCTCTAGAACTAATCGCCTCGGAAATTGCTATATACCCGGCAAAGGACAAAGACTATATAATAATATTAGTCGTAACTATATGCATAAGGTCGGCTATAAGCTTACTATGTCCCGAAAACCCTTTATAGGTAAATAGAACTTCGTTGTCGTGGGTAATGCGGTAATTAACACGTTTGAAGGTTATATTAATCTCGAAGGCATAGCGGCTAGCCTAGATTTATGCTTGTTCGTTAAACATATAGGTAACAATATATTGTTCTAGGTTATCGCTATACTAGATGTTGCGAAGATATCGCTAATGTTAGGGCTATTGTTAGTTATAATATTATGCCTAGCCCTACGCGTGTCCTTACCTAGTCCCGCGGCTTCTCTTAATCCTGGAGCTACATCTAATGTAGTGTTTTAATTAATCTCCCGCCTAGCTATAATAGTATCTTTATCTTGCGGATTATACTGCTAACGATATTATTATAGTAAAGAGCCTTATAGACACCCTCTATTATCTCGACATTATGTAACTTTATCTATACTTTTACTAATAGGTTCTTCCGGAAGGTGTCTAATAATGTTAGTTATGTTGTTATGCCGGATATGTTATGTAATGTTATATACTCGTCGTTATAGCTAGATCCCTCGTAGTAACTAGCATATTCCAAATTTCTTCGCGAATCTGCTTAGGGAGCTTGTTTAGGCCGTTTAGCGGGTAATTGTGTATACCTTCTACGACGACAATAATCCTCGGCATTGCATCTAAGTCGAATAGAACAATCCAGGTAAACTTGACTTCGTATAGTACGCGTTAAGAGATAAACTGCCCGACCCCTATTAGGTAGTAATTGCCTATAATATCGGGCCTTAGATTAGTCGTGCTATTAGGTCGCACATTACGGATAACCTTAGGTATAGGGTTAGGACTAACCCTATACGTAATAGTACGCGTAATATGCTTCGGGATGTTATACGTCTTACTATAGGTCCATCTCCTTGCCTAGTTTCCTTCGTATGCGTAGCATTCGTCTTAGTCCGTAGTAAAGGCATTAGGGTTGTAAAAGAGCTCCCCTAGTCGTTCGAAACTAACTAGTGAATTAGGTGGATACTATCTCGTAAAGTGTGTTAGTGTATTATATGTCTACTACGTATATCGAATAGAGGCACCGAATCTACCGAAGAGATCCTAATGTTATGCGTAAGCTCCTCTATAATACTATCGCTAACCTTACCCGTGTCCTAAAGCTTACTAGGTTTTGATCGTGCTTAAAGACTAGTCGACATATTCCTTCGATCTGGTTTATATAGCCGCGAGAGTCTAAGAATCGACTCCGGATTACTATAAACTCGATATTTACTTTTATACGATCGTCTTATTTCTCGAAGGCGCCGGCGCCTTGCCGCCGACGTATTACTTAATACTATAGCCACTCTCGCTCGTTAGCTTTTAAGTAAGTACGGTTAATAACCTTACCGATAGCATGCTCGTAGTGCTTAATCCCGTTGCATTACTTTATAAGTCGAAGAACTTGTATTCTACTAAGGTAAGGGCTTATCGACTTATATAGACTTTTAATTCTTCGGTTCGAGTACTAGATCTAGGCGACATTATAAGTATAGTTACGAATAACATAATTCGTTAGGTGTTCCGTAATATTATACCTAACTTTACTTACCTACCCCGTAATTACGGCCGGAATTTTGTTACTAATAGTAGGGAGGATATCGGGGATAGCACGAGTATCGATAATATAGGCGATACTATAAAGTGTAGTCCGAGGATACTCGGGTATAAGCACATAATGCTCGATTTTAAAAGCCTTTATCCGGTCGGAAAGATTGTACTAAATGCGACCCTACTATAATATTAGTAGTGTTTATATAGGTAATACTATCGATAAGGTTACTTATAGCCCTATCGAGTAGCTTATACCCGCTCTAGTCCCTTAATCTACCTATCGTAGTCGCGAAGTGCGAGAGTCTACTATACTTCGATTGCTACGTGTGCAGCTAGATTCTATAGGTTTTATACGGCGATATAGTAGTTTTGTAGCCCTTATGCTGCTATTCTTACTTACGGTATTAAAAGGAAGAAGCTATGCTTATAGTGAAAATTCTAATCTTATAGTATAAACTCTAACCTCACAATTTCGGAGACTCCCGCGTTTAGCGTTATGTGAGCTTAGGTTTTAGCGTTGTGAGGTTAGCAGGACCCTGACGGGGACCGAGCCCAAAGCTACCTAGATGTGATGAGCAAGGCTGCATGCCAGGCTGAGCAATGCGGAGGCTAGATGCTGCGATATCCTGGAGGGTTCTCTGGACCGGTGTATAGCCTGGCGACAAGGTGGCACCATGGCAGACGCATGTGATGCACTGTACAGCCTTCGAGGTACCATGTGTGGCACTTGGAGAGCACTCCTCGAGGCTGACAGTCCGCAGGATTGTCTCTAAAGGCGGCATATCTGCGAACCTCGCTAGATCGTATTCTTCCATCCTTCGCAGCGACACATATCGGCGGCCTCGCAGCAGCAGCTTTGGCAAGTGAACAGCGTGTGCCAAATGCGAACTCTGTTCAGGCTTCCGCGCCATGTTCGGCGGAGTGCAGGTGCCAGGTGGGCCTCGAGTGTTGGTGTAGTGGTTTACAAGGATATACGTTGTTGACTGAGCGCCGCTTGCAGGCTTGCCGATTGGCTCGGCTGTGGTGAGCGCCAGCTGGTGTCCAAATCCTTGAGGCACAGCACAAACACGCAACATCTCCCCTCCTCTCGAATGGCAGGCCCCGGAGCGGAGCTGGGTCGTGATTGCTGCGACGAAGCGAGGAGTAATTCGAGTCCTCATCAATGACCAGCATGTCGCCATCGCGGAACCTCCTGGTCGGATGAACTTCAGGACGACCTTGCCAGGAACACGCGGGCGAAATTGCAAGTCCCGAGCATCTGCGAACCCATCCACCCCATCGCAGCCAGACTGTCGTTCTGGCTGTGGTCGCCAGTCCAATGCGGCACTATTGATACGGCTGGACGGTGGGCCACGTCTACGATAGGCCAGCATTGCGCATAACGACCAACAGTTAACATCTCATACCGAATTGTGCCGTCCAGACTGCGCCGGAGTCTGGCATCGCCGCCGCGCCGAGACGAGGTACTGATTCGGTGAGTGACCTCTGATTGCATTTCCAAATTCCAGCAGAAAGCAATGTTGCGGTCTCTATCCGTAGACCAGACTACCGTTCAAGACAGCGTCCGAGTGCCAAGCCGACGATCATCTACTCGAGTATGCCCAATGGTGACGTTTTGGCCTTATCATGCCTCATCCAATCTATGCATTGGACCTGCGTGCGATAGGCCATCTCTCAACAACTCTGATGATACGCGAGATGTCATTCATCGCACATTGTGCGAAGTCAATTCCATTTCTCTCGTTGCTGTCTTTTACCATCAGCAGATGAGCAACAATGGACAATAACGTGAACAGCGAAAAGATGGCCAACGATACCTCTGTGCTTGGGAACGAAGACCTAAAGAAAGCTGTACCAGCTCTGAAAGATGTTGGCGCCGACCTCTTCCTCGAAGTTCAGAATTACTCACCAGCTGAACTCGAAGCTGAGCGAAAGATTGTCTTGCGAAAAATTGACCGGGTCATTATGCCACTGGTATGGATCGTTCGAACGCCACGAATTACAGGACTGACCCGTGTGCAGATTTGCGTGACCTACATGATCCAATTCCTGAATAAGCTGTCACTGAACGTACGTCCACGGTTCAGTCTTGGTTATGTGTCAGCGACTGATGCTCATGCCATAGTACGCCTCGGCCTACGGACTCATCGCAGACTTGGGCCTCGAGCGTCAACGGTACTCCTGGGTCGCCGCGATCTTCAACTTTGGCTATCTCGGAGCTGCGATTCCTGCCAATTTGCTCCTGCAACGAGTACCAGTCGGGAAGTTTACCGGAGCCTGCCTCGTGATATGGAGTATCCTCCTCTGCTGTCATGCTGCCGTGCACAACTACGCTGGCATGCTGGTCATCCGATTCATGCTCGGTGTATTCGAAGCCGGAATCTCGCCCGCAATAATGTCGATTTGTGCCATGTTCTATACTCGACAAGAGCAACCTCTGAGGATGTGCACCTTCCTGGCATTCAATGGTATGGCGACGATGGTGGGTGCCCTCCTTGGCTTCGGACTAGGCCATGTCAACAGCAGCGTCATCACCTCCTGGGAGCTCATCTTCGTCGTGATCGGACTCATGAACTTCGTCTGGAGCTTTGTGTTCTTGGCATTTATGCCAGACTCTCCGGCCAATGCACGCTTCCTGACGCACAAGCAAAAGGTCGTAGCTGTCCATCGAATAGCAGCGAATATGACGGGTGTCAAGACGGGTGCGTTCAATGCTGCCCAGGCTGTGGAAGCGTGTCTCGACGTGAAAGTCTGGTGTTTGACGCTGATCGGACTGGCCATGGGGATCATCAATGGAGGTGTGTCGAACTTCCTCTCGGCTCTGATCAAAGGATTCGGGTTCTCACCTATCAATTCCACACTGCTCCAACTTCCGACTGGCGCCCTGGAGTTCCTTCTCGTGCCGCTTTTAGGCATGGCCGCTGGCTTCTGGCGAAACACTCGCTGTCTATTCCTGGCGATAGCTTGCCTTCCCGGCCTAGGTGGTCTGCTTGGCATTCGGTTCACCAACCTTGACCATCGCTGGTCTTTGGTCGGATCATGCTGGCTTCAATTTATCTTTGGCGGTGCTGTGATCCTGTGCTGGAATCTCATGACAACGAATATCGCTGGACATACTAAGCGATCAGTCACCAATGGGCTGTGGTTTGCTTTCTATGCCGTGAGTACCTTCGGGATGCGTACAAGACTCCCGACTGATGGATTCCGCAGGCTGGCAATATTATCGGACCTAATATCTTCTTCTCGCGCGAAGGGCCCAGATACCAGTCCGCCATCACCGGTCTTGTAGTCTGCATGATCGGGTCGATTGTCCTTGCTGGAGTCCTAGCCGCACATATGGCGTGGGAGAACAGACGACGAGATCGAGCGATGGGCAGCGATGAGAACGTGGCGCATGGCGTGGAGGAGCAAGCCATCCTCGAAGGCTTCCAAGATCGAACAGACAAGGAGAGTCAGGGCTTTCGGTACTGCCTTTAAAAGATTTAACGACAGGCCTGGCTGCGATAGCAAGACCATGCTCCGAGTCGGTTTACGTGCATAGAGGCGCAGTGACGTCGCAAAGGACGCCTGTCGTGGAAGACCTTCGTCCGAGTCAGCGGCTGAGCAGCGTTCTCGAGCATGGCGTGGTATCCGAACCTCATCAAAGACGAAGTCCGTATGTCCAGTCGAGCGAGAAACAATTCCCGTGGGACAAGTCAGCGGTACAGCGAGCATGGAACTGTAACCTGCTTTTCCTCGGCTACCTTACAATTACGACTTCACATTACCACGACGGTGCAACATGTCCTGCCAGCCTGTCGACTGCTCCACTAATTGCGTCTCCCGGGAACACTGGTCGCTCCGTTAACCAGAGCCTTCGCATTCGACTCATCAGACAGCGGATCCACCACGGCCTGGCGCGGCGTTGGCTCTTCCCTAAGCTCGCAGACATGGCGCAAGACTGTGAGAGTCAGGGGCAGGTTGAGTTTGAACAGACCCCATGGGGAATTTCTTCCCAAGCTTATGCATATTGCCGGGGATCTGCACGTTGATGTTTCCAAGGTCGTCTATTGCCCAGTCGAAGTGTAAGACCGCTTCCCCGTCTTGGTTCGTCATGGCAGAGAATCGCTTTTCGACTCAACTTGCATCAGCAGGCACCGCATTGATACTCCTCTCAGGCACATTTCCGCGCGGCTTTCCCCTCTCCACTGTCGATCAATGTGGGATGCCGTAAGTTAGTCTGCGGTCCGGTCATCAATAAACTTTGATTGACGTGCGCTAGCAATCTGCTTATCAAAAAAGCAGCCAAGCAGGATCCTTCGGATTGCAACATAGTCGATCAATTGCCTAACACTTCGGAACTCTGGCCTCGAAACAAAAGCAAGAATTGACTTCTGCCGCCTTCAGCTGGAAGCTTCTGTTTCCAAGCTCATGCGAGGTACCCGAATTTGTCGGCGCCATTCGACCAAGATTTTCGACCACGCTTGGCCGATTAGTTCAGGAGGCGGCAAGGTACATGCCCTGTATACACGAGACCCTCAGATGTAATCGCCCTGTGCAACAACTGAATAGCCCGACGTGCAGGACGCGAAGGAGTGAGGCATCTTCATAAGAGATCCCTTGGACGCCGGTTCTCCCCACACTCGCGCCGCATTCCGAATGGTTCCGGAGCTCTACACACGCCGAAGATGGTACCCAGCATCTTCTTCCTCCTGATACTTGCCCTCACCCGCTCGACAGCCTGGGCACAGGTACCTCTGAGTCCCGCAGCCTCCGAAGCCGCCCTCCACCTCCCGGCCTGCGTTTCGAAATGCGGCATCGACGTCCTGCCACAGTACAATTGCGCAGTCGGAGAGTACTGCTACTGTGAGCGCTCGGGACCGCTCCAGGACGCTCTTGCTACCTGTGTGATCGGAGGATGTCCATCTCTGGCTGACGCCCTGGCTGGCCTCAAGTTCCAGGCTTTATCCTGCGACTACCGAATGGATCGGAATATCGAGCCACTCATGTTTCGCATCGTGGTTGCGATGTTCTCACTGGCGACGTTCTTCACCATCGCACGGTTCGTCTCTCGCTGGCCTCGGCTTAGAGGCGCTGGCATGAGCTGGGATGATGGTATGTGTCAGTCTTGCAGAGAATGGAAGGATGGGGAATACTGACAAGAATGCAGGCGTTGTCCTATTTTGCTATTTTCCAGTGGTCGGTCTCACCGTCATGGCATTGATGATGATGAACTATGGCGTCGGACGGGACATGTGGACACTCGAGATTGATTCTGTACTCACATACGCAAAGGTATCGCCATCTCTCAGCCTGTTCAAGAGCCTCGCTAATTAGACCTCCAGTACTTCTACGCCACCCAACCCTTGTACAACTGCTCTGTGCTCTGCACGAAGCTCTCTCTGGTACTCCTCTATCTTCGCATCTGGCCGCTGGAGAAAGGGAAGGGATGGACTGTATTCCACATGACGTGCTACATCATGATCTTTGCGCTGATCGGGACGACCATCGCCATTACTTTCGCTACGACTTTCGCCTGCCATCCATTACACAATGCGTGGCGATATGCCAACCGGGCAATGGGGACTTGTACTGATCGAGTCGCTGGCGTCTACACCTATGGCGGGTTGAATATCGCATTCGACTTCATTGTATTTGCCTTGCCCATAACGAGAGTGCTCATGTTGAAAGTCAGCACCGCGCAGAAGCTCGGGTAAGTGTGGCCGACCACCATTGCGCACCGGTCGTGACAGACACTGACCGCCTTATTTTAGCTTCATTGCTTGTTTCATGGTTGGACTTGTTGCCACAGGGTGCAGTATATATCGAATGTTCACGATACATGGGCTCACAACCGCTCGAAACATAACGTACGTTACAGCCAGACCCCGCTCATTCGGATGGCTACTGACATGCTCTCATAGTTGGGACTTCACGGCCATCGGACTCTGGAGTCTCGTTGAAGTATACACAAGCATGATCTGCTGTTGTATGCCAGCTACGGCCGGCCTTTTGACACGAGGGTGGCACCGTGCGAGAAATCAAGATTCGATGGGTAGTAGAATCAGAGTCAAGGGCGTCAGACCCCCGAGCTTCGTCATGTTGACCTCCCAGAAGACGCGGGAGGACAGTTGGACCATGGACGATTCTGACAAAGAGTCACAGGGCATTGCGGCTATGCCATCCATTGAGCCGCTCCAGATTCAGGACGCGCATGTCAGATCTTTGAGCGCGATGTGATGATGCATGTCGGGCTGATGTTGGTTCTGCGGGTCATCATCTATATACGTAGCCTCCAGCTGGATTCAATGAACGATATACGGTCTCTCGACCCGACCGACAACACATGTCTGGAATCGTGATGGTGGAACTGTCTCGACAACGGAGGGCAGCGTCTGGTCTTATATAATCTGCACCACATCAAACACCACGAGTCTAGACTTGTTCATCACCACTGTTATCCCGTCGTCGGCCACACATCCGAGGCACAGAAAGCCACGCATATCGTCCCCAAAGTGTACAGGCCTACTGATTGGCTAGACTCCATCCGCACAATCCTGGAATAGACTTTACACCACGTCTCCACCTCCACCAACCCTGAACCTCATCAGCACACTGCAGCTTTCCCGGGCGCTTAGAAGCTGCCTTCTCACACTGCGTCTCTCACAAATCAGCGCGCAGATGCGTGAGACTGCACGTTGGTGACTCCGCTGCATGCAGGGCTCTGCCGTGCTTTCACCGGGCGAGACGCTGTGGTGTGGGTGCTTTGCCCGCTTGTGCCACCGCGTGGGTGATGGGGAGCTGAGCGCTTACTTGCTGGGCTGCTTAAGGATGGGTTGGTGTCTCTCTCTCTCTGTCTCTCGTATCTTGTTGGTGGTCCTGCGATGGTTCTTGTTGCGTGTCTGTATACCTCTGACACTTCCTGTTGATTCGCTTCTGTTGCATTTGCGACTACGATACCGCAAACCTCGATCGACTTCCTTCGACGTCGAGGCCAAGGATACTTGAGCCGCCTTGAAGCTTGCGCTGGACTGCCGCTGTCGTCTGACGGCCAAGGATCGCGTTGAAGAGTCGGAAGGATTGGCCGCACGGCGCAGTCTGAAGAAAGAAGGTCGGAAAGTGCCTTCGGCACAGCAACAGCAACGAGCAAGATGTTTGGCATTGGCAGACTATGCGCCTTCGCGGCGGTGTGGAGTACGGCAGTGGCTCACACGGTCATCACATACCCTGTATGCTTGATATCAGGCGACAAACTCTGTTGGAGCAGCATGACTGACACGATCGAAGGGCTGGAGAGGAAACAATCTACACACAAACGGCACATTACCTCAAGACAATCCTGTACGTTCGATCGGAGCGAATCCGCGTGCACGTATCACTAACGGACACGACTTACAGGACTCAATCGGTATTGATACTTACGAGAATGGCACTCACGCCTATCCCTTCGGTGTAAGCTCAATCAGAAAATGTATTCCATCTTCCACAACTGACCATCTGCTCAGATGCAATGGATGTATCCTTGCGGCGGTCTACCACAGCCCACGAACCGAACGAAATGGCCGGTCGGTGGCGGTGCCTTGTCTTTCCAACCCGGCTGGTTTCCTGGACACTCCAAAGCCCTGATCTATGTGAACATCGGCATTCAAGAGTCGGGAATGCGGGCGCCGCCGAACTACTCACACCCGGTCGTGCATCCATTCCAGATCGTCGGACCGACCAATACGTATTACGCTGGCCAGGTCTGTCTACCACAAGTTCGTATGCCTGCGAATTTGTCGTTGCAGGTTGGAGACAATATCACGATCCAGATCATTGAGACGGCGCAGCATGGCGCGGCGTTGTATAGTGTGAGATTCCCTTGCGCCTTGGAGAGGGCCTTCATGCATGGCTGACTCGAGCAATAGTGCGTGGATGTCACTCTTGTGGAGCCCGAAGAGATTGCCAATGATCCAGCAATGGAAGTCACGCCACAGAACTGGTGAGTGGTTCATCAACACCTTTTACATCCAGCTCCTTCTTCTCTGACATTGTCTCCCGCAGCTACAACTCCTCCAACATCGGCTTCCAAAAGATGTTCACCACTACCGATATCACCTCCGCCGGTACCTCAGCCTACACCACCTCAACGATGATTCTGGTCTCGGCGTTGACCATCATAATGATCTCGCTACTCTGATGAGGATAAGAGATGGTATAGATTTCGGAGTTGGATCAGGGATATTGGATAATCTCTTTCTGGACAAAGCCAAAGGTGGTCGTTTCGAGGATCCGATGTAACGACCTGTGGTGGATGAAGGCCCGAGCCTGGCAGTAACTCCGTTAACAGAGTTCGCCACGGACGCTCGCCTGAAGAATGATAGGCGTCACAGCTCGCCAGCCGTATCGCAAAGGAACTGCTCGCAGAGGGCGAGAGTGCAACGCAGTGTGACGAACCACGGCATTGCCACGCATGCCGCGAAGCTTGATTGGCATCGTGAGCTGAGACGGAGAGGAACTGTATATACCCAATGTTTTCATCAAATGAGAAGTTTGAGAGGCGTGCAAGTCCAACTCCATCGTATTCCGATCCTCCCGGTGGCAGTCCCAAAGAAGCTCCTGCGGCGAGCAATTGCTGCCAATGTGCTCCACCTTGCAGCATCCAGGCTGCGAGTGGACTCTTGCAGGACTGATGCTCTGTCACAATAAGATGACTGACTACGATGGTGGAAGTGACATCAACATCCGCAAGCTTCCTTTGACTTTTGAAGTAGAGCCATGACGTGCCATCAACGACCAAAGCCGATCTCGGAAGGCGCCGAAGACGATATATAGATACTGAGTCGTTTTCTGTCGGTATTCCTGCATCGACAACACCGAAACTCGCCATGCCTTACTTCCAGATTCACTTGTTCCGAGGTGTGCGCAGCAAGGAAGAAATCCGCAAGTTAGCGGATGTCGTGCAAGAATGCAGCTTGAAGTACTTTAACGCCCCTCCCAAAGATCGCTATCAGGTACCATACCATGCTGGCACACCTTCTTCGACTCAAACGCTGATCACGCTTCCAGATCATCACCCAACATGATGAAGGCGAGATGATGTGCGAAGACACGAACCTCGGACTGAAACGCACGGAGAAGCTGGTGTTTATCCAGGTGTTCCAGCAAGGCAGAGATGCCGAGACGAAGCAAGCGTTGTATGCAGCGTTGGCGGAACAGTTGAAGAAGGAGTGTGGTGTGGAAGGCAATGATTTGATCGTGTCTGTCAGCCGGAACGAGAAGGAGGATTGGAGTTTCGGGAATGGAAGAGCGCAGTTTCTGACGGGAGAGTTGTAGTGACCGTGGCTGACGACTGTGCTTACGATAAATCCATAGACAGGAACGAACAGCCCGACTATCATGTCCCCATCAAGCCCCATTCCTCGCCCTGGGATCCGGATTCCACTCCTCGGACTCGATGCTCACCCTCAACTCCTCCATCAACGGCAAGATTCCCGTCAGGTACTCCTCTTCGCTGACCAACGGCTTACTCGGCCTTGCTTCCAGACAGAAGCTCTCGCCAGCCTCATCGTACGACCATGTCCACCAAGTGCTCTCCACATTTGGGACTGCCCTCTCGTAGCGTTCGTAGTGGTCGACTTTGAGCATCAGTCCAACCAGCCGGTTGTACCAAGTCTTGAAGCTTCCCTTCACGCGCGCACCGTTGCGAACGAAGACGAGGCGTTTGACGGAAGTCAGGTTTCGAAGGAGCCTGACGAGATCGGAGGTGTAGTCGAAGAGGTAGTGCCAGAAGCTGGAGCGATGGAGAATGATCGTGAGAGTGGTGAGGTTCAACGTCGACAGGCCGAAGGGACATGTGCCCCATCGGACAAGCTTCCGGAAATGACGGGCGTCGGCCAAGAAGGCGATGTTACCTATGGCTTCTGTCTGCTTCTCACACAGGACTGATAGTCGATCGGGAACGTGGAAGAACAGGTTGGAGACGAGGAAGGTTGAACGACTGAATGCTAGGAGCCACCCGTCGTGGTACATCTGCTTGCAGACCAGCAGCGGCTGAAGCGATATGCTTGCGCAGTGGTTCTCATCGATGCATCGAGAGTTGTATCGATTCAGACCTCTTTCGTCGTTGAAATCCGCGAAGACATAGTCCATGATAGCATTTCTGATCTCGGCCGGAAGGTCGAAGCCCGATTTCTGCTGTTGCATGTCCGCGGTAGACTTGGCCTACGACGGGCCTTGGACGGTATGACGGGTTGCCCACTGCTTTTCTGCCAATTGACGGAGTTGCATCTCGGCCGAAGATGGCCGAGCCCCTCCTCTACACTCTACTGCCCCACTCATCCGAGGTCGGCAGTAGAAGAGGTGGTCCAAGCTCGGGCCTCACGACAGGTGAAAGCCGCATTAGACTCTTCTCGCATGCTCACATTGATGATCGCACTGACAACAGCATGGCCATCATCATGGTCCATCTGCACAGACCCCGGACCATCTCTACACTGGGGTACAGCATGGCCGGATGATGGCATTCGCCGCCAAATGCCCAGCAAGACGACCATGCCATTAGAACTCTCGGTACTTACTCTGGTCAACGCCGCGGTATGGAAACAATGGCTTTCTCGTGAGGGTCTGAGCTCGCCAGGAGTGTGGCTCACTCTTGCGAAGAGAGGCACTGAGGAGCCAACCTCGCTCACATACTCTCAAGCTCTGGACGAAGCCCTCTGCCACGGCTGAATCGATGGCCAGGCCCGAAAGCGAGATGAGGCCACCTATGCTCAAAGGTTCACTCCTCGAACAGCGAAAAGCACCTGGTCGAAACGCAATGTCGGAATCGTTGCTCGACTGGAGGACGAAGGTCGAATGACGGCCGCTGGACGAAAGGCTGTAGAGAAGGCGAAGGCCGACGGGCGGTGGGATGCCGCGTACTCTGGTTCAGCAGACGCAGAGGCTCCTGTGGATCTTATGGAGGCTTTGGAAAAGACTCCTGCAGCCCTTGCGACATGGCATGAGCTGAACTAGACGAACAAATACGCAGTGTATCTGCGAGTCAGCTCTCTGAAGACGGCTGCTGGGAGGCAGAAGCGGACTCAAGCGCTCGTTGACATGCTGGCCAGAGGAGATATGCCAGTCCCGCAGAAGAAGATCACGAAACCTGCCTTGAGGGCAAAAACAAAGTCAGTAAAGCGAGCGACGCTGCTCACGAAGCATGGGGAACGTCGCGATCCTGGAAAGACTCGGCCTAGCAGGAAAATGCCCGAGAGGTGAAGGTCCAGCCTGTTCAGCGTCTCGTACCCGTGTCCGTTGGTGATCCCACCTATTCTGCCAGTTGAGTGGGCGACGTGGCTCTGCCAAATTAATCCCTTGTTTGAGATCCGCGTCCATCCGAATGTTCCATCCTGGTCGAGCGAATTTGAGCCCCTGCACCTTGGGCGAACACTTGTTTATCACGCAGACATCCTCACTCCTTACTTGATTGAAGTCGTCTCCGGACGAGTCCCGTCTAGACATTACTACCGCCCAAGCCGAGTGTCATGTATCTCTCTACGCTGGGTCTCGCCTCGATTCTGGTCGCGCAGCACCTTCTCATCACAGTCGCAGTTGGCTTCACGAAACCCGGATCGCCTCTCCGCGCTTTATCTCTGCCTGTGGCGGTCGCTCTTACGCTGCTTTCAACATTCTCCTCCAAGAAAACCTATGATGCGATCAGCCACGTCTACTTGATTGTCACCCCACCCACACTGATGCTGCAACACCTCAACATTGTCCTGCTCCGTCGATGGGACTTCGACTTCGCTGGACCACAACCTCGCGATGCCGGGAAGAAGGAAAGTCGGTCGCCCATATCAGACACGGCGTGGAATCGCTTCGTCTTTGGCCTTTCGGCCTCCATCAGTCGTCGATATTGTGGACAGCCGTTCGAGATTGATAATGTTCCCCGGTTTCGGAGACAAGATGCCAGTTTTGTGCCGTCCAGACGCCGCTTCCTGATCGAGAGAGGGCTGAAGTACCTCTCGATATACCTTTTCATGGACGGTATTGGTGCTTTGGCTCCTCCGAAGGATCTCGCCACGTCGACGACTTCACCCGATCTTCTCGACAGCGCCAATGCCTTGAGACCGCATTGGGTGATTGAGCAGTTCGTCACGGCGATGATCATTTGGTGCGTTGTAGAATTCCACTTCGGTGTACCGGGATATTGCCTGGTGCTGCTGGGCCTGTCAGAACCAAAGCGCTGGCGGCCTGTGGTCAACTTGGGAGATGGCATGCCTTACTCGGTCCGACGTTTCTGGAGGCGAGTCTCATCTATACGCGCCTGCTCCATGTATACTGACTGTCAATAGCCACTGCTGGCATCTCTGCTTCAAAGACTCGTTCTATCAGCCTGCAAAGTGGATAGTAGATGACATGCTTCATCTACCTAGAGGCACCGCCATGCGGAGAAATACACTCGGCATCTTAACCTTCGCTGTGTCCGGGATCCTCCACTTGTGGATCGATATGTCCTGCGGCGTACCCCTTCGAGAATCTCGCTCCATGGTCGTTTTCTTGAGCCATGCCTTTCTTATCATGGTGGAGGATGCTATAGGGCATGCCTGGAATGTTTCTGCGAGAGGAGAACCACGGTCCGATGTCGCAGGACATGGTGTCGCAGGATGGCAAGTCTGGACTGGCCGGATATGGCTTTCCATTGTCCTGATCTATACAACGTTGATATGGATGGCGCCAGTGCTGCGTCATTCGAAAGGAGGCGCAACTGTGCCGTTTCCTTTGATTCCTGGTATCGTCGGGATCTTAAGATCACAGCAGTGAGTCAAGAAACCCAGCGAGGCTGCTCGCCATCGCCGCGACTGCGGCTACACATGAAGATCGAACCGTCTGATTGTGATTCGATGACAACGCTCGTGTTGGCGGTACTGTCGGACGACACATTCATGACGAACCCGATGGCTGGCCTCACTGTTATGCTCCGTGTCCGCCGCATTTCATGTATCTCCGTGGCTCCGGTCAAAGAGCACTGCACGACTTGGATCCCGAAGGCTTGGATTACACGGTCTAAGCCAGAGGTCTCGTCGACTCATCCATCCTCGACAAGTATCTCCGTTCTCCCGAGCAGACTGCATACTCCGAGGCAACGAAGTCCAGGTCCTGTGGTGCACTTTGAGCGGAGCCACGGAGGCAAGTGCAATCCTCCTAATACGGCTGTGATGAGTCTCTCTGGCTGAACGAGCACGCATAGCAACGGTCTCGCGCTCGTGCACAGGATCTGTACTCACTCACTGGAAGATGTTCGGTTGCGGTCGAACTCCACGTGGAATACAAACGCTGCCCGCCTTGGACCTCTCCTTGATGCCAAGTCTTCAAACTACACCTCAATCCACAAAACCATCCACAAAAAGTGCAAAAGAAACCCCCCCTTCCTGTCTCCCGAGGGGGGAGGGTCAGGAAGAAGGACAAAGCAACCAATTTATCCAATGTATGGCACCTATTCGAAGAGGCTGGTTTGCTATTCATGGCACACATCCCGTATCGTTTCTCCACCTCGAACAAGCCCTTTCCTCCGCCGTATACCCCTCCGCCAAATTCTCCGCCTCCTCCACAAATTTGTCCCCTTTTCTTAACGCGTTACGATTGAGCCATCACGGGGACTCTTTGGGATGTGTGTTAGGATGGCTGCGCTGACGGAGTTTATATACGTTTGATCTGGGACTCGTCGCCTGTTTTCCAGCGTGAATAGGGTGTTCAGACAAAAGATCAGACCTTCATGGACATTTCGACTATTGAATCCGGTGCTGGTCGACTTGAAGAGAGATCGCTGACTCCAATTACATGGCAAGAAGCTCAAAGAACTCACCGAGCTCCAGGCGATCGACGGAGGGTCCGTCGGTCAGGGATCGACTTCTGTGTGTGAGTGAGTATGTGAGTTGATTATCGTTGTCGTGATTTTGCAGATCAGAGACGGTTTTTGATGGTCACGACAAGAGCGAAGAGGCCGGATCAGTCGTCTCGGACTTTCATGGATTTGTTGAAGGATTTGCAGTATTGATCTGAGAGACCAGTGGCCTGCATCATGGCAGGTGAAGCCAAGCTTGCCGACACTACAGTGTGTCAGTGGCTTCCAAGACCAATCCGATGCATGGTGGCTACTCTGACTCAGCTTCACCACCTTTCAGTGATCACCAGCCGCCAGAGCCATGCACATGCACCGATGTGAGGATGACGGAAAGCTGGAGGAATTGCATTGTCGCAAGTTTGAAGATGTACATTGTCGCTGTCGATTGATTGGTCGATCAAATGAAGAATGCCTTATATTAAAACATGAATGCCGCATGTACGACACGTCACAGCACGAATGATGCCAGATGAGAAGCCGACTGTCACCCATCTGTGGCCGAGTCATACTCTAGTTCTGGCGTATGCTCCCAGTACGTGTCTGTAGCTAGCACAGCTCAACCCGCCGGTCTGCGAACACTCGGGCATAATGAATGTTCACCGAAGTGTCTCTTCCACGTCGCCATGCCAGAGGTACACAGAACGCTTCCACGTCGATCGACCATGCCGCTATTGATGTCGTGATGGTTGAGATGCATTCATTAATTATCAACCAAGTGCGTGGAGAAATGATACGTCCATTTCACAACCCTACGTGAGCCGGCCTCCCTGAAGTTCCTGGCGTTCTTTCAGCTGACTCCAGACCACGTTCTCTCCGGAAACACCTGAAGCCTTTATCGCCTTCCAATCAACCCACCGGGCGCGTGCGGCATCGCGGGCGGTCCTACAGTGTTCTACCGCTCCATCACCCAGCATCTCCCAGTAGGTTCGAGCGGACGCTTTCGTCTGTTCCGAAGTTCTATGCCGTGACGCTTCCCGGTCCCGTTTCTTCAATCTGACAATGCTTAGCTTCATCCACGAAAGATGTTTCGCAATCCAGAATTCTGGCTCTCGCGAATACATGGGGTTCCCATCAAATAGCAGCTCCCACATGATGTATTTGTAGAACATTTGCAGCAACTCATGTTCCGCTTTGCGTTCGTCGTCATCATCGTCGCGCTTCACAATGTCATCACAGAGATGGTAGATCTCCTGCATCTTTCTGAGAATGTTGACTGGAGAGCTGTCAGTCTTGGCTTGCATCTCTTCGATCGTTGACGCCCAGATCATTGGCGTTATCTCGAAGCCATTTCGGAACCCCCGGAAGGTGACGACGTCGATGTTTCTCAGGCGGCGAAGAGGCTGTAGTGGGTCCAAGAAGTCGAGGTGGTGGTGGTTATAGGGAATGTTGGGCTTTGTGAAGGTGAGTTTGACACTCAGCTCCTGAAGAGAATGCCCTTCCATAAGATATGAAACAAGCGTGTGGATACATGCCCTTGCGAACGCCGCGCCACCGTCCCTGGGTCCGCCATAATGATACACATCATAGTCACATGCTAGATGTATGTCGATTTGTAGACGCTTGACCTGGCGTAGATGGGATGGGTATGCGAGACGTCCATTCGGCAGGTGTTCAAAGTCGGTCATCTTCGCCTTGTAGATACCATGGTTGTGGATCTGGACAGTCTTGCGCAGCTCGGGGGTGACTATGGAAGATGCGTGTGATCCGTCAGGAGCCGTCACCCAGTCGGCTTGGATGAGAATGTTGAAAGGCTGCTCAGTGTTCGCCGAGCACGCCAGGAGCCCCTTAGCTTCATTGTGAGTCTGGCGGCAAGCTGCGAGGATCCCAGGGTCACACGAACCAAAGCTTGTGGAGGGAGACGCGCGGTACGGTCGGAGCGACAACGTCAAAATGTTGCCGTATATCAGATTTCGCATCTCGGGCGGCAGGTCCAGAAAGCGGAAAGAGGAGTTCGAGGTGATGCCATGTACGCCGTTGTCCGTTTGCAGACGACGAGCAACCATGACGCCGGTCGGTTGGGCTGGGGCTGGTGTATCTCTGCTCATCGAGGCGAGTGTTGCGTGTTGCGGAAGTCTCGGTCTGTGAAGTAAAAAGGGTGGACGAAATTTGTGGTTAAAGGTAGGACAGTCGAACTTCGAAGGCAGAGCTAGTGTCCCCGGGTCGCTTCGGGTCGTTTCGGGCCGCTGACGATCATCGGGGATTCCCCGCCGTTCTGCGGCGTGCCTTCCGATTGGCTCACGTCGCATGTATCGACGTATCTTGTGCCCTCCCGCACCTCGCCGGCATTGGGCGACATCGTATATGCGAAATCGAACATCCTCAAGACGTCTTGTCCTCACACGGTTGGAGTCGCAGCCGAACTGGAAAGCGTGAGACTAGCCTTAGCGCAATCATTGGTTTCGAGAACAGCTCCCCTTGCTCGTCGAGCCTTTTATGGTCCTCCTGTTCAGTCTCACGGCGAACCTGATGGCTGCTTGCGCGATCGGATATCTTGTCAGATTCGTTCCAAGGTAGGTGATATCGCTGCTGAGGAGGCCATGATGAAGATTTCTGGCCGAGGCAGTATAGCGGCGGTCTTGCACTTGGGGACATTGCAAAGGCAGGAGACCGCCGCATCCATCTAATTCTCCTCGCAGGTTGCTGCCCCGTCACCGCAGATCTGGATCCTGCTCCTTTCGTCTTGTTGTCGTGCACGAGAGTGGATCAATTGATTCCTAATTCGGTATGAGGAAGATTGACGAAGGCTCTGGTGAGCCCTACAGCGTACTGGCCCGACAAGCGGGTAATATGGGCAATCACCGCTTCAGTACTCGGGGTATGTGCTTACTGAAAGATAACTGGTTGCGATCCGGTTCCACTTGCGAATGATGCCCGACGTGGAAACGGATGGGGATCAATCAAGGATGTCGAACTGAACGTGCACTGCGAAAGCGTATGCTTTCGATGGAACCATCTACCACCGAGGGGTAAGTTTCATAGAGCAAGTGAAGTACAGTTGACGACAAACAAATTCCCTGTCATTCCTTGTTCCCCTAGCGCCAAGTTGTACTAGCCGCTTCACTTCACTCTGTGATCTTGCTTCTTCTACAACGACACGCACGTCCTCCTGCTGCAAGCTCCAGACTATACATCTCATTCTCCTTACGCTGATCATCGATCGCTCACAGCTGCGGACGCAGCATCCGGACAACATGCGTCACTCCAACGGCGTCGAAGTCAGGTTGTTCGTGGGAGGACTTCCGATGAAGGAGTACAACCTCTGCGGTGATAACCCGCAGCCAGCGCTCTGCAAATACGTTGAGGCTGTCACGGACGTTACTTTCGAGGTGGAACTGCGTATTCCGCGCGAAACTGCACCTTCTCGCGAGGACTCCGTCGCCTACTACGTATACCTCGACGGCAAGTACATGAGGGGAGTTGTTTACGGTCTCAGCTACGGGGGTCTCGTGATTCCGAGGAGCTGCGATGGGGTAGACTTCAATACTCCGGACGGACCACGGGTACAAAAGTTTGCTTTCGGCAAGCTGCAGACATGTAAGTCCAATGCACCATCTGCGCCGCCTCTCACTAACAGTTTGGCCGCACAGGCGAGAGTTCAACCGAAGGAAAGAAGCCAGAAGATTTTAAAGACGTAGGAAAAATCAAGATCGACTGTTCCTGGGTGCGCACAACGTCGGCGAGTGCACCAACAGCGAATCGATCAGCACTTCCAGACACCGAAACGGCCGTTCCAGAGAAATGCTTGAAAGGCGCTGCCATATCAGCAAAGGCAAAGTGAATGCTACTCATCCCAAAGCTTTCCTCGCGATCGCTGACCGTCCGCAGACTACAGCCTGCTGCGCCGCAAATCTCAGCCGCTACGGCTGTGAATGCCACCTACCCTTATGAACCAAAAGTTTTCGCCTCTTTCGAGTTCCTCTACCGGTCGCGAGGTATGTCATTGTGCTGCTGCTTCTGATCGAGACTTCGCTAATATCGTCACCGATCAAGAGGACCTGAAAATTGAGGGCATTATTGCGCGAACCCCCGAAACGATTCCGCTCGAAGACCGCGACCCTGACGACCTGACGGAGGCAGAGGCCCGCGAGCTCTTGCGACGACTCCATCCAAAGTTCAAGGAAGCAGTCCAGGTCAAGCACGAGAAACGCGAGCGCCCAGTTAATATCGACGACGATGAGGATGAGGATGACGGCGTGCAGTTCGTGGGTACAAGCAACAGCAAGCGACGTAGGATGACAGAAGGGGCTGAGATCATCGAGCTGAGTGATGACTGAGCTGCGGAGACACGTCTCAAAGGGCCACTCGAAGGGGAAAGCTCTCGTGGTGGGCACATGGAAGGCCAGTCTCTTTCTCAAAGCGCATATATCAAGGCGCCTGCATGCGGGATGTGCAGTCTGATTTCAGCGGTGTCACGGAAGCGTATGTGTTCATCATCGCGAGTCAACACGGAAGCCGTAAGCCGCATCTTCCGGCTACATCTTGTCCTAGGCTGAAGACTTCGTACTCCAAGCCACTTGAGGGCTATTCATGCGGTGCACTTTGAGTCGCGCCACGGAGACGGAGACAATGGATAGGAAGCGGACGACGGTGCAAGAAGTGCGTGCCCTGATATGACTTCCGCATCGCGGCACGACTCCAACTCCGCGATGACTGCAGCAAAGACTCCCGGCGTGAGAATCTGATCGTGCTAGAGCGGCATCTCCTTCGCTGCATAACGCTGACGAACACGTTGACAGCTTCTTCGTCGCCAGGAGGCACTTCATACCATCTGGGATCCCATGAACTCCGTCAAGATGTTATTGTTCCAAGACCTTGAGTCGGCGATGCTAGCAGATGAGGTATTGAGGTGCACTCGTCCACCCGACTGTGTAATGTAGCGAGAACAATACCAAACAAACAAGAGCCTTAGCAGCTGATTCATTTCGTCCAATACTGCAGCCTCCATCGTAGCCCAAGGCTTTCATGTGTCAGAGGTGAGGTGGATCGGATCAACCTTCTCCACGGTTTTCCAAGGCTTTGGACCCTGCATCAAGCTTCGTCACAGACCCAACGCAATCCATCTGGGCCCTCCACATCGACCAACAATTGTACAAACCTTACCGACCATCTGCGTTCCAATGGCCATCGTCTCCTGTTCTTGCTCCCTACACCTACACCATGCAGAAGCAGTGCGACCTCTGAAGCGCCCGTGAAGAAGACGACATCAACTGGCGAGACTTGCCGGAGACACGCAACAGCGATCTTGCCTTGCCTTGGTACTCCTCACCAACTTGGCACATTCCACCACGAGAGAGCCTATCCACAAACAATACACCGGTCGGCCAGCACGATGAATACTGCCACGACGACAGCAGTGCACACACCGAGCGGCATCCATACGACGCCCGTACATACCACTGCTCGACCCAATGGCTCTCCTCTGCCCGCCCAATCGCCCTCCACAGCCACGAATCAAGTCAAGGGCGCTTCTTCGACCCAAAAGGAGGCAGGTGTTCGAACCTCGAAGAAATACAAGCACGTCTTCGCTATCCACGCCGATACACGTGCCTCCTTGTTCAGTAAAGATGCGACATCCTCGCCCTCAAATTTTGGTTTCCGAAACCTGATGGGTCTGATCATCGTGATCTCGAACTTGCGATTGATGGTGGAGAACTTCAAGAAATATGGCATACTGGTGACGATAAGTGGAGCGGAAGTTTCGCAGAGTGATCAGAGGTGGTTCTGGATATTGTACGCCCTCACGCCATGCCATTTGTTCGTGGCGTACTTGATCGAAATGGCTGCGGCGAGGTACGCGGAAGCGTCGGCGAAGAGGAAGCACGAAACGACGGAGGAGAAGGAAGTGGACAAGAAGAAGGCGAAGAAGTCCTGGTTCTCGACGTGGAGAATGATTGCGTGGTGCCATGCCGTCAACGCGACCTTTATGCTGGCGTTCGCGACGTATGTGGTGTACTATGGGATACACAATCCAGGTTTGGGCGCCATCACAGAGCTCCATGCAGTGATTGTATGGCTCAAGGTTTGGTATGATGCTCTGAGTGAAGATCCTTGAGCGACTGGCTGACAAGCACGTGTTCTTAGCTCATACGCCTTCACGAACCGCGACCTCCGACATGCCTATCTTCACCCTGACCCGTCTGGAGAGTCAAAGGTCCCTCTACTTTACAAATCCTGCCCCTACCCGCAGAACATCAACTTCAGCAACCTCACATACTTCTGGTGGGCACCAACCCTGGTCTACCAGCCCGTCTACCCACGCTCGCCTCGCATCCGATGGGACTTTGTCTTCCGACGCTGCTGCGAGGCATCGTTCCTCTGTATCCTAGTCTGGCTCACATGCGCTCAATACGCAGTCCCACTGTTGCAAAACAGCTTGGACGACATCAGCAAGTTGCACGGATACAACATTTTGGAGCGGGTGATGAAGCTCAGTACGATCAGCCTGGTCTGCTGGCTGGCGGGCTTCTTCGCACTCTTCCAGAGCTTCCTCAATGCGCTGGCGGAGATTCTGAGGTTTGGAGATCGTGAATTTTACAGTGACTGGTGGAACAGCTCGGACGTAAGAAGCTACTGGACTTCATGGAACAAGCCCGTAACGCACTTCATGAAGCGCCACATCTACGCTCCGATGGTCGGCCGCGGAGTGCCACCCGCAGTCGCTCAATTTCTCACCTTCATGTTCTCCGGCGTGCTTCACGAAGCTCTGATAGGAATTCCAACACACAACATCCTCGGCGTCGCCTTCCTCGGAATGATGGGCCAGATCCCCCTGATCATCCTTACGGACATGATCAAGAAGTTTGGTGGAAAGGGGCAGAATGCAAAGCTCGCTGGCAACCTGATCTTCTGGCTGAGCTTTTGTATCTTTGGACAGCCGCTGGCGGCACTGATGTACTTCTTTGCGTGGCAGGCAAAGTACGGTGCTGCCGGATCGAGACCGGAGTGGCCTGACCTTCCCATGAGTTGGAATGTCACAAAATCATAGACATTGAAGGCTTCGATTTGCGTCGCTAAAGGGCGTTCTTGTTCAGTCAACGCATTATGTATGACACTGTGGAAGTTCTTTTAAACGATGCGTATGCAGTTCTCACCGTGCACCTCTTTGCAAGTCTGGCAAGGGAGAAGAATAATGTCGTTCGTTACAATAGAAAGAGATCATCGCTGTTTTGTTTCCCAAGGTTTCGAAGAGCCGAAAATAGACCAAGGGAATCGCGTCATCCCCAGCGGCTGGTCGGTCACGCTGGTGGACAGCGGCGACTTTGTCCTCCCGCAGGCCACAACTCTGCGTTACCAGTTCCTCTCAAGGCAACGACGTGAAATTAAGCTTATTCCACCTACTTCTAGTTGATGTCTGTTTCCGCGTTATCACGTATCTCGCCACTGCATGAACCTCCGACTTTCAAGGTATCCTCCCGGACGATCCTCAGCCAAGACTCCCTCCATTTGCTAGCGCCCGTTTCACACCACCCTGTCCGCCGCACGCGACCTGCGCGGGAGAACCTACGTTGGAGTGAAGCGCATACCTTACCTTCACCACGAGGTTGCGTCATATTCCATATCACGACGACCGCACAGGAAACAGGCCCATCCTACACAGCTTGATCGAGAGGCGCTCATCACCGCCGGGCTGCGGCCTTGGACCTTCGCCACTGTTTCCGACATTCGAGACACCTCCGGGCTTCCCCGAAGCACTCCCGGCGCAAACACAGACACGATCGCCTCGATACCCTAGCACTCATCACGACTACCGATCTCGCGACGCGTTACCGACTCTCATTCTGGCAGCGGAAAGCCACGCTCTCTTGCGCGCGCCCACTGCGCTCTCGTCCGTACCGTCGCATAGCCGCAGCGCGTCACGGATGAGCTGGTGGGGCTGCGACCAGGAACAGGCAGCGCAACGAGAATGGCGCTCGCTCCTGCCAACGACAAGAAGCGCGTGAAGGTCTACGAGCTCAAGAACAACGACTGGTATGACCGTGGTACGGGTTTCTGTCTAGGAAACATATGCAGCGCTCCCAACGGCCCGCCCGAAGCGCTCGATGCGCGGATCATAGTCACGAGCGAGGAAGAGCCAACACGGACATTACTGGAAACGAGAATCGCCAAGGATGATGGGTACCAGAAACAGCAGGAGACGCTCATCGTCTGGACGGAGAGCAGCGGCGTGGATATGGCCCTCAGTTTTCAAGAAGCTGATGGCTGCGCCATGATTTGGGAGTTTGTCAGTGATGTCCAGTCACGCTTGGTGCCAGAGGATGGAATATCCGACGACCTGTTGGACCCGGTCCACTCAGTCACACTGCCCGAGCCAACTCTGGGCAAGTTGGATGAGGTCGTCGAAGCGATTCGCAACACGTCACAAACCACAGCTGGTAGAGATGCCGTGGCCAAGTTCGTCATGAGCCCTGAGCAAATGTACATTTTGAAGCTCGCGCCTCTGGTGGACGAGGCTGAGCGACTCGAGTCGGCGTATGACTTGCATCGGTTGTGTACCATCATGAAGCTCCTCATTCTGCTCAACGACACCTCAATCATCGAGTTCGTGGTCACGGACCAGGCGATCATGGGTGTCGTGGGCGCATTGGAGTGTGAGTGCAGAACGGTCCTTATGATATGCTGACCATCTGCTAACTTGGTATTAGACGACCCAGACTTCCCTTCACATCGCGCAAACCACCGGCAATACCTTTCCGATACATCAAAGTTCAAGGAGGTGGTCGCTTTCGAACATCTCGATATCAAGAGGAAGATCCACTACACATACCGGCTTCTCTACCTCAAAGACGTCGTTCTCGCACGCATCCTCGACGATCCAACTTTCTCGGTTCTCAACTCTCTCATCTTCTTCCATCAAGTTGATATTGTCAACCACATCCAATCGAATCAGGGTTTTCTCAAGGAGCTGTTTGCCATTTTCGCAGATGGTGCGGATGAATTGGAGAGGAAGAAGAATGCTGTGCTGTTCATCCAGAACTGTTGCGCTGTGTCGAAGAACATTCAGCCGCCGTCGCGAGCAGCACTGTACCAGAACTTCATCAATCACGGCCTGTTCACAGTCGTAACATTTGCACTACGGCATCGAGATGCTGCTGTGCGTGTCGCTGGGACGGATATATTGGTTGCACTCATCGATCATGATGCGCATCTGGTGCGAGCACACATTGCTCGGGCAATCAATGAAAAGACTGTCCCATTGACAGACACATTGATTGAGTTACTACTGGTGGAGGTCGATTTGGGCGTCAAGAGCCAGATGGCGGATGCGATCAAGATCTTGCTGGACCCAGCATCTGCAAATGTAAGTGTCGAAGTGATGGCTCACCAGGCGAGTACTGACCTCATGGCACAACAGCGCGCTGGCATGATGGCAGAACAGGGTCACCATGGACCTCGAATACCAACTCAAACTAATCTTTTCATCCAGAACTTTTACGAGGACGGAGCGAAGCGACTATTCAAACCTCTCAAGGATCTGGAAGGCCGAGAATCCATGGCAGGGCTGTCAGTACAAGAGACCAGCTTGTACACACATCTCGTTGAAGTGCTGTGCTTCTTCGTGCGGCAACATCCATATCAAAGTAAGATATTCATACTGGCGGAGAACTTGCATGCACGGGTGGCACAGCTACTGGGATGTCCGCAAAAGTACATGAAACTCATCGCCCTGAAATGGTTCCGGACATGCATTGGCCTGCAGGACGACTTCCACAATGGACAGATCACCAAGAACAATCTGTTCGAACCGATTCTGAATATTGTCTACGAGACCATGCCACGGGACAACCTCTTGAACAGCGCTTGTCTGGAGCTCTTCGAATACATCAAGCGCGAGAGCATCAAGGGACTCATCCTTCACCTCGCTGAAAACTACCGAGAACGGCTCATGGGCATCACATATGTCAACACATTCCATGGCCTAATCCAACGATACGACCAACTCCAACACCCGCACCCATACGCAGGACCAAACGGAGAGGTCGGCGACGCGAGCTTCACCACCGAGCCGGATACACCCGATGCGCTCAGGAGCCGCATGATGAACGGGAGGCAACTGTTCAGCGGGCTGCGAGAGCCAGACGCAGATGAGGAGTCATACTTCAACGATGATATCTGTGATGAGGATGAAGGCACACTGCCTACAACGGCAACCGCGAGGTTACCCAACGGTCATGCTAGTCCTGTGAAGCCTCTCGTGGATTATCCCGATGATGATGACGAAGACGATCCAATGGACACCGACATTCTTGCAAGCTCACCAGACCCGATAGCCCGCGAGAAGAAGCCCGATCACTCCACCGACCCTTCCGACTTCCAACGAGGCCGCAATCGTACGCCTGTCGCCAAGGACGGCTCTCCGGGTTCACAACAAAGCCCGCCCGAATCGATCGCCACCAAACGGCGGCGAGAAGAGGAAGACGATGATGAACTTGGCAAGATGATGGGGGGAGGCAATAAACGCCGCAATAGCTCAGCGTCGCTCCGAAGTGCGGCCAGCGAGAAGAAAGTCCCCAGTCTCGCCTCGTCACCAATAGTCGAGGGCAGTCCGATGAGCGTCTCATATCCTGAGAACGATGACGAGAATGAAGCCCCGCTGTCGCCAAAGTCGCAACCTGTCTCCTCTCCCGCTGCCGACAAGGGACAATATACCCCTACCCACGCGCTGAGAAGAAAAGGCAGTCTGAAAGTCAAGAACGAGGGTGCGGCCAATCCTGGCAGATTTGCGATAAAACCGATCAATCTGTCTGGAGGACGCACGCCGACGGACTCGCCGCAAGCGAAGGATGCCCACAACAACGGGCATGGAGTCAGCGGTGAAGCAGTCGACAGCGTGGAAGGCGATGGTGACAACGACAGTGGAAGCAGCGGCGGAGGATAGAAACCTCGCCCCGCGAACACTGGCGCGACACCTCGACTCCAAAGCAGTCCTGTCTTCTACTCCGAATACCCGGAGTCGTTACGAAGCAAGAGTCAGGAGGATAAGAGGAAAGATTCCATGGATGCGGGAAGATCAGCATCGGAACCTCCACCCTCAAGTCAGAGGCAGCGTTCCGGCCAATTCCCATACCAGAGTCAGAGCCGTCGGAAAGGGAAGCAGCCGATGAAGCATCTGTGGCGGCCGGGGTTCTGAAGCATAGAGAGGTGTACATGGACATGTAGATGTCAGAGACGGCTGCGGATCGGGCACGTGTGTATCTGTTATAAAAGTCGAATGCGATTTGAGCGTGGCGCACGGCGCAAAGGGTGGGCGAAGCAGTACAGGGCAGATGAAGTTGATACGAGTTGAGTAGGGCGGTTCGTTGCGGTCAAAAAGTACTTGCCAATGCATGTGCCAGCACCTGAGATCCTCAATGTCAAGTGAATGATTGTATTTCTCGGCAAATGCAACGAAAGTGCTGATTCTGCCCAATGTTGGGGTTATTATCTTGGTTGCTGGTTGGTTGCATCATCAAGCTTTGAAACCTGCACTTCATCTTCTCAGCACAGGCCAAGTCCGTCCTTCTGACAGCTGCAACCGAGAACTTGAAGTCTCTCACTTCTCGACATTGATTGTTACACATAGAAAACGCCATCTCACCGCGACACATCGAAGACCCTGAGCCGCCGCCGCTCACTCTTCACGCGCATAATGGCGTCCTCCTCGCGCACTCCCACCAATGCCGCCGCCGACGAATCCTCTCCGCTCCTCCCCACCTCCTCTGCGCCGCAACCCATTACCAAACCCTCCCGCAGCGTAACATTCAACCCGACCATCTCCCACGCATCTCCACCCCGTCGACGACCCATCTTCCCACAAGCTCCAGGCTCCGGCAATGCGATCTCCGCCTCCTCGCAGTCCACACTCTCCGCACTCAATAGCAAACTCCGCCGCCGGAACTCCTCTGGCGCCGCGATACAATTTCCACCGAGCAATCCGGCAGCGAAAATCGGACCTCAACGAACGACTCGTACCGCGCAAAAATTAAAACTACTTCCCAATCCTGATATTGGCAATGATCCGGACGAAGAGAGTGGGAGGGAAGTCTACTCCCAATTCACACGCATCACAGACCCCACTGCGCGTCGAGATGCCGCGCGGTTAGGCAAGGAAGACCGAGCGAAATTGCCGAGAGTTACAGCATACTGTACGGCCAGTCTATACCGAATTGACGATTTGATGCGGTTTCTGAAGGGAAGGTCAAAAACAAAAGGCGCGGCGCCGAAGTTGTTCGATGAGTGTATCTACTCGCCGTACTCGTATCGCAAAGATGAAGGGAGATTGCACAGTCCGAGCGCGATGAGGAAGAGGAGAAGAGGAAGTGGAGCACGGGAAGAAGAGGAGAGGAGCAGAGAGGAAAGCAGCGCAGTGCAAGATGAAGAGGACGAACGGACAGCGGACATGAGTCGAATTCATTCTCAACCGCAGAGGCGGTTCTCGGACTCCGCGATTGAGATTGACGAGACGACCGATCGGAGAAGAGAGGATCTCATCGACCTTAGCACGGCCGCTGGCGATACCACCCTCGACACCGGCGACTTATCGCAGTCCACGCATCCGAATCTATCCCGTGCCGAAACCTCGCTCTCCAATGACGATGCCTCCCATCAACCCGACCTCGACACGACCGTGCATGTCCCCGAAGTGTTCCTCTTCGAGTATGGAGTTGTCGTGATTTGGGGCATGTCGCTGAAAGAAGAACAGCGTTTCCTAAAAGAGCTCGCAAAGTTTGAGCAGGAGAAGTTGAGCAAGGACGATGTGCAGACGGAGGAGTTTAATTTCTATTACACGAGGGAGTATCAGGCGCGGATTTACAACGACTTCATCTCGTTACGGGAGAAGAGGAATTACATGACCAAGCTGGCCATCAGTCATGCGCTGGCGCAGAGCACGAAGGTAAGTCGCCTTGCCTTTGACAGAGCCTCAAGACTACGCTAACGATATGATTCACCAGACATCACTCTACGAGTCCCTCGTCGACGCCACCATAACCACAACCCAACACATCCCCTCTCAAATCGCCTCGACCGGCCGCATCAACCTCACCCGCCGCGAAATCAACATGCAAATCGGCGAGCTCTTCATCCTGAGGATCAACATCCACCTCCAAGGTTCCGTGCTCGACGCCCCTGAACTCATGTGGGCGGAACCGCAACTCGAACCCGTGTACGTCGCCGTCAGGTCTTACTTGGAGATGGATCAAAGAGTGTCTTTGCTGCAGGAGAGGGTAGGCGTGATTGCGGATTTGCTGGCGGTGCTAAAGGATCAGTTGAGCCATACGCATGGGGAGTATCTGGAGTGGATTGTCATTGTGTTGATTGCGGCGGAAATTTTGGTGGCGGGGATTAATATCGTGGTGGATCTTTATGCGGGGGTTGAGTGAGCGAGGGAGAGGAGAATCAGACTCGACAAGAGGGAATGGCAGAGAAGTGTGGAAGGGAGATTGTTGTGGACTGGACGTCAGATTTGGAAGTCGTGTGCCGTTGACGAGGGAGGCGAGAGCCGGCATCCGAAATGGGGAGCGAGGAAGAGGTCAACGAGTGTCTGGTGGCGGCTGTCAGATGTGAAGTCTGGTTGACGCATTCGTTGAAAATGAGCGAGGGAGACATCCGGTCAACAGTGCGATGGTGCGAATCCCTGAAACGAGACCAGAGGCAAGGAAACGCTCTAGCTGAGTGGTGTTGGAGCCCATCCGAGGGAGAGGTCTTCCACAGTAGGCATTCGACTTGCGGTTGCCGAGGCGGAGCACTTGTACAGAAATACAGTACACTGGTCTTCTTTGTACAGAAGACTTCTCTGGGAATATTGAGCGTTGGAGCTGGAGGCGTTGTTTGATTTCAATGGCATCTTCTCCTTTGATCGTGGATCCTCCCATCTGCCTCATCATCCACACATACATCCCTAAATCTTCGCTGGCTGTCCGACTCACGGCTTACTCCCCGCCCTCCTCGCCTCGTCCTCGTCATCTGCCTCGTCTCCAAGTCCACCACTCATCTCCCACTCCCCACCCTCCACCACATCTTCCCCTACAGGTACCTGTCCATACAACACCCACTCCTTTCCTCCACCCGTACTCCACCACCCATGACACACCCGACTCCTCTCCGGATCCAGTTCTCCACCCACCAGAACCGCCCAGAATTCCTTCACCACCACCTCTCGCATCCTCGCGTCGGAGATGTCGTTGATCATGCCCGCTACTAGAGGGAGGTGTTCCCGCAATAACGGGAGTGGCAGTTGGGAGAGCGTTGCGAGGAGGGTGATGGTTAGATGGGCTTTTTCTGAGAGAAGAGGGCCCTCTTCCTCCTGGCTGTCAGGATGTGGCGGCAGGGGTTCCATGCTTGCATTCGCGGCGCGGTGGCGCAGGAGGTCGAGCAGGATGGCTGGCATCATTGGTTGGGACACGGCGAGGTCGGAGGGAGGGGAGATGAGTTTCAGGAGGGTCTTGAACGCGAGGCGGAATTGTCGCGGGGAGAGAGAGGCCGGGAAGACGCGGAAGAGGGAGTCCACGTAGAAGGGGAGGTTTTCGATCGTGGCGGTGGCGTTTTGCGGAGCGGAGAAGATGGCTAGGGTTACCGAGTGGGCGGCTTCGAAAACGGGTAGCAAAGGGCCGCGACCGCCGGCGGAGAGGTAGGCTGTTATTGTGGGTACCAAAAGAGAGGCTGTGGGGTTCGGAGGGAGGTGAAGGGTGAAGTGCTCGGCTGTGTTGAGGAAGAAGAGGTCGAGGGTGCGGTCCAGAGGATGGGTGGAGGCTTGGCCGAGGTTTGCTGGGGAGATTGTGGCGAGGAAGGAGGGAAGCAGGAGAGGGTAGGCGGAGAGGATGTCGAGAGAGGTATAGTTGACGAAGGAGTATTGTGAGAAGGTGGAGGTTGCGGAGCGGTGGGTTGTGATGAAGTAGAGGCTGCGAAGGATGAGGAGGGATTGTGTGGCCAGGTGAGGAGCGACTAGAGACATGATCAGTAGATGAATTGAGCTTGAGCAGTGTGGTGCAATACCTTTGTCGCTGGCGAGGTAGGCGTCTCCCAAAACTCGTCCAATGGCGCTCCGAAGGATAATCACACTGGCAAACATGATCGGCTGTAGTAGCTTCCACAGATCCGGCATGGTCTTCCTCAACGTCGCATCCTCCAATTGTGTCTTCTGCTCCGACTGCTCGATCCCTGATAGCTTGTTCTGCCGCCATTGCAACAAGAGCGTCTGTGCGAACTTCTCCAAATCGTCCACCGCTGCAGTCACCAACCACGACTCTCTCACCTCCTCCACCGCATGCCCGATCAGTCTCGACAGCGGACCAAGCGATTTTACCAACGGACCTTCGAGCATCTCTTTGATCTGCCCATAAGACGCCGAGTGCTCGCTCCATTGCAACCTCCCATCGCCTTCCAACCTGACATCCCGATCCAGTGCTCCGAGGAAATACCCCGACAGCAGTCCATATGTCGAATGCAAGGTACTCTGCATCAACACAGGTAGCAGAGCACCATACTCCAATCTCGCCCGCTCCCCTTCACTCAACACTGGAAAACAATGATTCAATACCAACGTGATCGTCGCAAGACCCAGCTCATCATCGTCCAACGTCTCCTCCAACGCCAAATTCGCCGCGGTGATGAGTGCACCTTCCAACGTCGCCCGCATGCTTCGACTCAAGCCTTCCTCCTCCACCGGTCCAAAACCAAGTAACATACCTCCGATGACGAGTAAGTGCCGCCATCGTGGGGAGTGTTCGTCCGCACCACTGACCGCCGCACGAATCCAGTCGTCTTTTGGGAGGGTCCGTTCCGGTTGGAGCTTTCCCGGGTACTCCTCATCAGGAGAGTTACTCAGCAAGGCGAGTTCGTGTTTGAGAAGGGCCTGGACGGCCGTGTGGAAGACGGAGAGGGTGCGCATGCAGGTTTGGAGACCAGCCGGGCGGGACCAGATTGCGGGAGCGGAGAGGAGTTGTGATGTAAGTAGGGTTACGTTCAAAGGGTTGTTGAGAGTTGTGAGAAGGGAGGCGGCGGTGCCGAAGAGTCTGTTGTTGTTGTTAGATGGTATTCAAGGAGTGTAGAGGAGGAGGCGTACCGAGGAGTGTCTTCTTGTTCGGTGTAGGTTTGCAAGGCCCGCAAGAGGGTCCCTAGCATGCGGTCACCTGGCATGCTGGTCGTGTCTAGCGATATCAGCCCAAGTCGATAAGTTCTGTCGTTGCAATGTACAAGCTCCGTTGAGTGGATTGATTCACACGACGCCGATGTTGATGTGAGGTTCGCAATTGGTCCTCGGCTCGGCTGATTCTCGGGTCGTAGTTCTATTCTAACTGAGTGGAAGCCATCACGGTCGACTTTCTCCAGTCCATCTTCTTCACAACAACGACACCCAATGCCACAACACAATTGCAAACTGGAACTTTCCTCGGTCACAGACATTTCGAGGCCGCCGCTAAAGCGTATCAAGGTCGAAATGACAAATGGGCCGTCATCTCGGCCAACATGCCTACGATGGGATCTCACTGTATCACCTGCAGGCGTGGCATGGTCAGCTTGCCACTTCTGACGATGGACGTTCAATTCGGACCGCACACTAAGCTTGTTACGCAGGTTGAGACATGACAGTGCGACTTGTATACGCACATCTCGCTCTACGACGCGTCGCTTTGTTCTTACCGGACGAGCAGGCATGGCATCTCGTCCGCGCGCAGGGAGAACAAGATGTGTCTCGATTAGATTCAATCTCAGGACGCACAACATGGAGGGGCTTTTCAACAGAATCCTCTCCCCCTCTCGCGACAACCTCCTAGTAGGGCTTGTGTGGGTGAGAAATCCTTCAGCGCCACGGCCTTTGTACAACTTGTGATCAGCTTTGTGGGTGCTTCTTCAAAAAACAGCAAGGGACTCTGACAGTATCTTTCTTCTCCCTCCCAATCATCAATTTTTCCACTTCGACGACGACATGAAGCTCCTTTCTCTTACTCTGTTGGCTTCTCTGCCCCTGTCTCGCACTTTCGCCGACGGTGGTGAGGCTACACGCCAGAGATGCCGATGCGTCAGTCAAGATAATTCCCTTATCCTCTTATCGCAAGCATGATGCGCTGAGACTGTCTCCCTTTAGGTTCCTTCCCACCCGTGCTGGCCTTTGCACAAATCATGGGACAATCTCAATACCACCATCTCAGGCCAGCTCGTCCTCAATAGACCTGTAGCTATATCGTGCTATCCCGGTCCCGCCGCCGACTCCCGGGAATGTGCCGCCGTGATCGCAAACTACACCAGCAACGATTTTCAGCAGCTTTCACCCGTTGGCTACTACGCCTCCAACGCAAACGCCTGTCCCTTGGTCGTTAGCGATGCATACCAGCAGCTGGACTCTTCCCGCTGTAAGCTCGGAAGTGCGGCGATATACACAGTCAACGCCACAGAGTCCTCCCACGTCTCCGCGGGAATTGCGTTCGCGAGAGAACATAGTCTCCGCCTCGTCATCCGCCATACGGGACATGACCTCCTCGATCGAAGCATCGGGTTCGGGAGTCTGCAAATCTGGATCCGGTACTTGCGTACGGGCATCACGTTTCATGAGAAGTTTCTTCAAGAGGGAGGTGATTGGGCCGCAGCGGCGTTCACCATTGGAGGAGGCTATGTGTGGCGAGATGTGTATGCAGAAGCGGAGAAGAGAGGAGTGGTTGTGGTGGGTGGTGGAACGCCGTCGGTGGGTTGTCTAGGCGGATGGATGCAGGGAGGTGGTCATGGGCCTGCAGTGCATGATTTTGGACTGGGTGCTGATCGTGAGTATACCCACCTAGCATCATGAGATGGTCACTCACCTCCCTCATCAGAGGTCCTCCAAGCCAATGTCATACTCGCGAACGGCTCCTTGGTTACAGCCTCTCCTCGTCGAAACCGAGACCTCTTCTTCGCAATCCGAGGCGGCGGACCAGGAACATACGGTATCGTCGTCGAGACCACGGTCAAAGCCTGGCCGACCGTCAACGCCGTCGCGCAAACTCTCTCCTTCTTCCCTCGTAGCCCTGCCGACCGAAATGCCTTCATAGACGCTCTGACCGATCTCTACCAGGCATTCCCATCCCTCACCAAAGCCGGCTGGTCAGGTTACGGACAATGGTCAATAGCAGGTGTCATCCCCTTTCCCAACTCCACAATCGGGTACAGTCACACCATGGCGACGTTCGATCGATCCTTGTCCGCCGGCAAGACTGCTTTCACGCCACTTCTGGCGAGACTGCAAGCGTACAACGCCACACAGCTGACTGTTTCGTTTGCGTACAACGAAGTTCCGACCTACGCGGCGTACTACCGTGCCTTTTCCGGTGTAGAACCACCCGCCGGCATAATGGGTGCGGAGTCCTCGCGGTTTTTGGACGAGAATGCTTTGACTCGCAATCGGACTGCGCTGCGAGAGGTGTTGGAGGTCCTCGCTGGCAAGGATGACCAGGCGACAGTCAATGTGCCTGAGATATTCGGCGCGGCGTACGGACAGATCGCGGCGGATGGACGTGTGAAGACTGTATCAGCTGTCAATCCGGCGTGGAGGGGCATGGTGGTCAATCATATTGTTTCGCGTGGCTGGACGCTGACTACCCCAGTGACAGAGGTGAAGGAAATACAAGACGATGTGCTGTTTGTGAAGGAAGCGGCGATGAAGAGGTTGGCGCCGGATACCGTGAGTCGAAGAACGAGACGGTCCAAGTTGACGAGAACGTTGCTGATAACACCTCGCAGGGCTCGTATATGAACGAAGCGAACAAGCTGGATCCGGACTACAAGGTGAACTTCTATGGGATGCATTATGCGCGATTGGAGCGCATCAAGAGAAGGCTGGACCCGAATGGGGTCTTCTATTGCCCGACTTGTGTTGGAAGTGACGGGTGGGTTGAGGAAGAGGACGGACGGCTTTGTAGGGTGTGAAGAGCACCTAGCCGTCATGTTCAAGAGTCATCGCGGAAATGTGCGATTCACAGCAACTTGTGATGGCACACCCACTTCCAGAGTTCAGCGATACCCCGAAGACCTGCCAATCAAGTGGTACGCAGATCTTTGTAACAAGTGAATGTTCCTGTGTCATTGAAGGTAGTACGGTGGTTTTGCAGCGCTTTTGGCTATACAGGACTCAGCTGCCATCCGGTCTTCAACGGCGAGGAAGCCGGATGTGGACCGTTGGCGATGGGCCGGTCTCCGGACGTTGGGATGAGAGACATGGGCGTTGCACAGCCCTATAGCGGTTTCACATCGATTCGACGACATGTCAGCACAGGCATCAACTCACTGCTGGTTCATTCTCTCATCGTCGTACAGTCTGGACCTGTCAAGACCTGTGATGAAGACCCAGGAGTGAGACATTCAAGCACAAAACTTAGCCTCACGACGACCAGGAAGATGGACGACCAATCGGCTCCGGAAGGTACAGATCTAGACATCGCAGCAAAGACTCTCATGATATGGGTCGAAGACCTAGCAGTGAGACAATCGAGTGCAGCATCTAGCTTCACGGCGATGGAGAAGGTCAACAGCCAATCGTTCGTAGGTGGCATGGATCTAGACATCGATATGAGGTTCCAGTTCCTCAACAACAGCTACGACGGGACCGCGCACGCCGCCGTGCACTTGGGACGCTGACTTGCATCGAATGAGACATTCGAGTACAACACTCAGCTTCACAGCGACGACAAAGGTCAACTTCCAACCAATCCTGCGAAGCAAAGTTCTAGACATTGTTGTGGAATTGGCGTTCAGATCACTGCTGGTTCGTTTCCTGATGGCTAAGCAGATCGGTCTCGAGATGATATGGAATGCAGCTCTGGCAGTGAGACAATCGAGTACAAGACCTAGCTTCATGACCATGAAGAAGAGCAGCAGCCAATCGTTCCATTGTTCTGGACAGCGATGCTGAAGGCGCGTTGACTCACTGCTGGTTCGCATCCTATAGCGACATAGACCGGTCTTCAGACAAACACGGAATGTAGATCTAGCAGTGAGACAAACGAGTACAGCACCTAGCTTCATAACCGTGAAGAAGACCAGCAGCCAATCGATCTTTCAACGCACGGCTCCAGACATGACAGTGGCGTGCTTTAACGAAGCAAATAAGATCGTACGCAAGCGAATGCAACAAAGTGGACAAATCGAGAAGATCAAGTGGAGGAGCCAAGACAGTCGAAAGGCCAGAAATAAAAACAAATGGAGCCAGAATCGTGCCCCATGCCGCTATGGACCGGAGACTTTATGCCGGGCCATGCAGGAACCTCACGATATTTCTATAGCCGAAGGAATAGACTTTCTATATGCAAAAAGCACCGCTACCGGTATCAGCGGACTCCCACAAGTCATAGACCGCAGCTATCCTAGCACCTTGACCATGGCCGAAGCAAACTCCAAGTCATTCAGCGAGCTCTTCCTTGATTATGACGCCGGATACCTGCCAACACATCATCCAGATGCAACCAACCGCGGAGGATCGAGGCGTGCAGTCCAGACTGCGAATCAAGTTTGGTACGCTGATAGTGCTGCCCACCACAATTTCATGACCCGGAACGGACATTTACGGCCAGACCTTTGGAAACTCCCAGTACCGCGGCCGCCACCACCGAGACCCCTCGTGGCAAGTGAGACATTTTTCGGCACAGAAATGCCATATCGCCGGGATCGAGAAGAAGACAGAGTATCGCTCGTCAGCGGGCGTCGATGGTTATGTGCCGCATCCAGGCACCATCACCGATCGGCATGAATCTTCTGCAATGGCCCGTCTGGCGGACGCCTTACGGGTTCGATCCGAGGTGTATCGAGCTATTGGCGTCCTGCATGAAGTCTCGAACAGGCATGGAGACAATAGCCTTGCCGGGAAGAGAAAGTGTATGGCGTACGACTTGAGTCGACGGCATGCACGAAGTAGGAAGCAAATCCATCAACTTTCCTTCATCACCATGATGATGCTCCGTTACCCGCGGCATGGCATGTCTCATGCCTCGCAAAGCGCAACGCGTGGGATAGACAAAAGCGTGGTTCAGGGACAAAGCATGCCGACAGGGCGGTGTTGTTGGGCCTGCCCAACTCCGCCTTTCACCGAGTCGAGGCGTCGGCGATGTCTCAGACATGTCGAATCGTGGGACTTCATGTCTCAGAATTTCAGAATATCGAATCGTGGGATCAAGCAATCGCAGAAGAGCATTTGCCGAGAAAGCCGTCCCAGCGCCATGCTATAGGGCCACGACCAGAAAACAAGAACGTGGCTTGTCATGATTTGAGCTGCGGAGGGTCATTGCAAAGGCGGGCCATGACTTCCAACTGACCATAACCTTGCTTTTCCACGCGGACATCCGACTTGCACTGCCTTGCAGGCAAAAAGCAACCATGAGCTGTCCATGCATTTAGTCTCGTTGTTCCGCAGGCTTTCGGCATTTCTTTACCGCTGTTTGTTCTTCTGCAACGACTTTGTCTTGTGCTTCCAGCCAGCAGCTCCGCCCGAGACGCTATGGACGATTTCTTACCGTCGGCTTCTCGATAAACTTCGGCTACCTCTATTTGACTTCCTACCATTACGACGGCGCTAATCTCGCAGACTGGATCCATCGAACTGCGGCCAAGATCCCGATCGTCGAGGAAAGGGAGCTGTTCGCCAGACGTGACGGAGGTGCACGTTGCTGCGCGCGGAGGTCTTCTTGTTTTTTGTCATCATCAGCCATTCAACAAGTAGCTTGCTGTCCCTTGCAGCTTGACCGATCTTTGTTTTGTCGTTTGCTATACACCACCTTTGATTGAACTCCTCCATATTGCTGTTTTGATCCTTTCCATCGAACTGCGGTCCGGGCACGAAACACATTCCAAGAGCATCGCATCGAGGCCCATCTCTCGACATGGCGAGATTCAACTTCAGAAAGGCGAAGAAGTCGGCAGAGCAGCCGTTGGCAACGGCGTCGACAGATGAGCCGCGAACCGAGACGACAACGGCCAAATTCGTTCCCCGACTTGCCAGCATCAAGGCGCTCGATCAAGGACCAGCGGGAGAAGAGGATCGAGAAGAGATCCTCGCTCGCATGAGGAAGCGCAACGAGCAACGACGACACGATCTGATCTACAACGCATCCAACAAGAAACCTGAGGAAGCCAGCGACACTCTCACTGTCCCCACAACGGCCGGCACTCCGCTTTCCTCTCCACTCCGACCAAGCTTCGAAGATGTCCTTGCTCAATGGCGACACGCGAATGCTGCCACCGCCATCTCTCAATCGAAGGCCGGGTCCACCGTGTCCGCGGCCGAATCAAACTCACAGGGCAGCCCGCTCATGCGTGAAGCGTCCACACTGCTGAGCCAACAACCCAAGGCCCAGCGTGAGAAGAGCTACATCACCCATCACTCGTCGTCCGACTCCGGCTATGACTCCCGCACTCCTTCGCACGTTCCAAGCGAGGAAGATCTGCGCGCCGGGTCCAGAGTCGGGGCGAGCCTGGCCGTAGAATCTGACCAGTCGTCATCGTCTTTCGTCTACACCGATGGAGAGGTCAAAGAGGATGCCCCGTCGACCAAGGAAGAGACCGATGGCGACCAGCTCGCGAGCGAGTCGTCCGAGCCCACAAATCAGATGGCGAGAGAAAGCGACGCCAACATGGAGCCTCTCAACGAGATGACTCTGATACCACAACCGAATCCGCAGACGAACTCGGCCGACATGACTGCTCTCCCTCGCTACCAACCACAGCTTTCTCCGATCATGGCCTCGCCGCCGAGAAAGCTCGGAGCTGCAGTCCAACTTCCACCGCCAGCCTCGCAATCGCCTCGAATTTCAGCTCTCCAAGGATACAAGGTGAACAAAAAAGGCAATGTGCTCGACGAGGAGGGAGACATCATTGGAGAGCTGGTATCGGGAGACATCCTGGACTGCGTGAGGCAGAGAGTCGACGCAAACGGACAAGTACTGGACGATCGTGGAAAGGTTGTCGGAACTGTCAGGCCAGTCGGCGAAGCGTCCGAGGAAGAGCAGAAGTCAGAAGAGGTGGCTGAGGCCGGCACCACCACCAACACCGACGAGGAAGCCGGCAACGTCAGCCCAGTCTCAGCCCAAGACTCTGTCTTCGACGTTCCAATGTCAGCAAAGCGAGCTGGAAAGCAACCCGTTGAGCAGACATCGAGACTGCAATCATTGACTCGGCGACATTCTCCCACAATTACACACCCGGCCGTTCGCGAATTCGAAGCGCGACCAAAGTCTATCCTCCGTCGCTCTCCCTCCGAGATCTCCACCTTTTCCAATTTCTCCTCCGTCTCCCCAGCTGCTCCGACCCTTCGTCAGCGAAGGTCGGAGCTTCGCGAGTCCTCCGAAGCCTCGCGATTCGCGACAGTACCCCATACCACCACGACTGCCGCGGCTACTCCTCGCAGTAAGAGTTCCAGTCGTGCTACTCGCTCGTCCCTCGGACCTTCTCCTGCAACGGCGGCGCCTGAGATTTCGCTCCGCCCGAGCACTAGCCATGGCGGTGAGATGACGATTCCCGACTTTCCGAACATCTACACCCCTGCAACCGCTTCGCCCACACGACGAAGCGTCGAGCGCGAACGCAACCCGTTCATCAGTCCCAGGTTCTCAGCGGCTCCTGTCCTCCCTCCTATCGGTCGCGTCATGTCGCCTGTGCCGGAGAACAAGGTCGCGCCAAGACGCGCGGCAACCAACAGCACGCCCGCGGCTGGCGGCGGAGGTATGTTCGCCTACAAAGGCGAGATCCCCACGGCCGACGGCCTCCCGTCCCAACGCAAGCTCGCCTCAGCATCACCGTTCGTGCCAGGCAATCACGTGCCAATGAACCACAACCCAGCGCCCTCAGCCTTCAACAACCCCAAACTCCACGCTCTGCGCGGCTTCTCTCACCAACCCAACACACCCGCGATCCCACCCCGAAGCGCTGCCCGCCCACCTTCACTCCACGCCTATCCTTCCTTCGCGGGGACCACCCCAGCGACTCCTATTGAAGAGGAGCAAGGAACCGACAAAGTCGATTGGGCGACCATGTACCCCGCGCCTGCGATTCCGATGGGCAGCACGAGCGGGTATGGTGGGCATTCGCGACCGGGCAGTTTGAGGAGCAATATGTCCGGCGGCACGAGAAGGAGCTACTTTACCCACCGAGGAAAGGTAGCTGTTGACGACGATGAAGCAGAGGTGAGGGAGGACGATGTTCAGACATCAGGAAGCCCGAAGATCGCGGAAGTCAAGCAAGAGGAGGAGAAGCCTGTGACAGCCGCGGAGCCGGAGAAGAAGAGGAGGCTACTTGGGAGGAAGAAGTAGATGAGATCCGGCAACGGACTGACTGTCCTTTCATGATGTCGTCTTGATCAGACGCACTTTTCTTTTGTCTTGGTGGGGTTTGAATTTAGCGATATGGACGAAGTGGTGCGTGACGGCCTAGTGTTTCTGCTTTTTGCTTTGAGATGGGATTGATGAAGTGAGGTCGAGATTGAGATGAGCCTGGAAGGGAGGAAGACTCGAGAAGGGAAAGGCGTTTCGGTCGATACCCTTGTCTCGCACGTGGTGGATATCCTTGCAAACTTTGTACTGTAGAAAACAACGACGACATGACCATGTATTTTTCCGAATTCCTTCCTTGCAAAGCATCGTTGTCTCTACAACAGCGCGTCCCCCGGTTTTACCGTCAGCATCAATGGCCGTCGGCGAACCACAAAACATTGAGAACAGGTAGGAGAGAAGTCACCCAAGATGACAGCAGATCTGGGGAGCAATGGAGCATCAGGTTCAGCACGCCGGTGGGACCATGGCGTGAGGTAAGATCAGACAAGGAAGAGGCAGTTGTCGCCGTCGTCAAATGTTCCAGCAGTCCGCTCCGCCCACCGCCGTCCCCATCGCAGTGGGACGACCACGCCGATAGCAGGATTCACCACCACCACGATATCTCCAGATTTCTTGAATACCAAAAGTTCCAGACCGCGATCGCATGCACAAGGTAAAATCTTGCCTCTACCAAAAATTCTAGCCGCACGTGGGTCAGCATGGTGGGGGGTAAGATCTGCCGCCACCGAAAATTATTTGCAGCTAAAGAGGACCCTGCTAGCCCTACCATGATTTTCTTCTTGTTCTGTTCAACAACAACAGCACCTACAGTTCATTGACTTGAGAAGGACTGAGACGTAAGCGACTTTGGGAGTCTTTGCGCTTACGGTGGTCTGGAAAACTCCCAACTTTTCAATCTTCTTCTCCTGCCGTCTGGCACCGCCATATATTTGCCGACCAGGGTCAGCACCGGGAATATCCTACGCCAGCATTTCTACCGCCAACATGTCCAAAACTCAAGGCGATGAGCGTTACGGCCCTCTCGACCCAAACCATGATATCGAGCATCAAGCGGCGACCGAGCGAGTGACAGTCCATCCCAAAGGCACTGCCGCCAGCTCTCCGCATGCCTCTTCCTCCGGCGGATATGACGACCACGGAGCGGTCGAGATGGTCGGCTCCGACTCTGGACAGCCTCCGATCGTGACCACCGCCGCAGCAATGGATGCCTCCAAAGGCCGCTTTGGGTACCTCAAGAACCGGCAATTCTGGCTCGTTCTTCTCCTCTCGCAAGCCCTGGCCGTGACCATCACCGGAACCAACACCCTCTCCACCCTCCTCTCCAATCAAGGAACCTCCATCCCAGCGTTCCAGTCGCTGTTCAACTACATCTTGCTCAACTTAATCTACACCTCCTGGACGATCTACAAGTACGGTTTCAGAAAGTGGCTGCGACTCCTCTACACCGACGGATGGCGGTACTTCATCCTAGCCTTCTTCGATGTCGAGGGAAATTACTTCACCGTGCTAGCGTACCGCTACACGACCATCCTCTCCGCGCAACTGATCAACTTCTGGGCTATCGCGGTGGTGGTCGTCATCTCGCTCATCTTCCTCAAGGTCCGGTACCACATCTTCCAGTACATCGGCATCTTGATCTGCTGCGGCGGCCTGGGACTATTGGTGGCATCCGACCACATCACCGGTTCGAACGGCGGCCAGGCCGTCGACGCCGTCAAAGGAGACTTGTTCGCTCTGCTCGGCGCGACCTGCTATGGACTGAGCAATGTTCTGCAGGAATTTCTGGTCAGTAAAAAGCCGCTGTACGAAGTCATCGGCCAGCTCGCCTGGTGGGCCATGTTCATCATTGGCGTGCAAGCCGGCGTTTTCGATCGTGCGGCTTTCCGCGCCGCGACTTGGAATGCTAAAGTGGGCGGGTACTTGACTGGATATACTCTTCTGCTCACTTGGTTCTACTCCGCCGTGCCGGTTGTGCTCCGTATGGCGTCTGCCGCTTTCTTCAATATTGGGCTATTGACGGGCAACTTCTGGGGTGTTGTGGTTGGGACGCAGGTGTTTGGATACCACATCCATTATCTGTACCCGATTGCGTTTGTGTTGATTATGATCGGGCACTTTGTGTACTACGGTACTGAGGGTGTTTTGGGTGAGGCGAAGAAGCCATGGCTGGGCGAGAACCAGGAGGGTGGTGACGATGGTATTGGTACAGCGAGGAGACGGTTGGAGAGGCCTGGTGTGACTTTGTAGAGCAGGCAAGCACTATTGGTTCTGCTCTACCACCAGCCTGCGGCACTGTTGCAGGCAGACTCGCGTTCTCGTACAACTCGTGCGTTGAGGATTTGGATCACGAGTCGACGACAAGTTTTATTTTAATGCACATACCACATTCTGGGCTTCAATGCACTTCAAGAACTTCCATGCATGGATTTCCACCTCCTTCATTCCATGATGTGTGAGAGTCCCGTGTTCCCCAATAGCCTGCTCGTAGACTCGGTCTGCCGGATCTGTGCTGCGCTTTTGCATAGAATCCCTTCTGTTGCAGACTTGGCCACTGCTGGCGCAGAGACAGAACACGGCGTTCTGATGAGGAGGTAGGTAGTCCATGGCGTTGATCTCCGTGTCCTGATTCATCATATTTCCCATTGCAAAGAACCGCGATGCCGTCAGCGATGGCTTTTCAGATAGCGGGTGTGCTCGGGAGGCGCCACACCCTGTTGACTGGCTGTGCAGTTTCTTTGCGATGAAAAGGCAGCTGTCGCATGAAAGACGGCTCTGTCGGAGCTTCTGCCATAGACCTTCGAGCTTTATGTAGCTGGCAAAGCATGGTGCCGTAGGGCTTCCTCCATTCCCGCGGTGTTGTCCAGGACGATAACACGGCGGCGTCCACTGAGAAGCTCATACGATTCGATAGTATCCCGCTAGGAACAGTATTTGGCGTAGAGGTCTCAGAGACCACCTTGGATCGCGAAAGAAGAAGTGATCAAGACCAGCGCATTCGTGATGCCCCAGGTCAGTGGAATCCAGGTTGACATGCGGAAGTAGCCAGCCACATAGATAGCGCTCAGCCTGCAGCAAGTACAAGTCAGTCATGTGCCCTCCATCAAAACATCCCCAGTTGACACTCACAATCCGCCCACCACATTCCCCGCTATAAGCGCCTCCAGCGCTCCCACGACCACATAAATCGGCAACACCACACCTCCCACCAGCTTCCAATTACGCCGCTGAATTACCAAAGCATACAGCGCGGCGACGAGATGCACGCCGCCGACGCAGATCAGCGTCCAGTAGAGAGTGAAGCGCCACATCGGTTCCGAGTCGTAGAGATAGACGAATTGCGGCCCATTAACGGGAAAGGGCCAGTAGAGGGAGGGAAAGGGTGGTTGAGAAGTCGTGAGGGGTTTCGGATAAACGATGTAGGCGAGGAAACGGTTGCTGAGATGAGACGTCAGGTATCTGTACGAGGACGGGTCGCAATTGTGATCGTACCTCATGATAAATGGATCGTGATGATCAAGTTTTTGGTCGTGGTGAGTGAGCAGCGGCAGCCAGATGCTTTCGACAGTCTACCGACGGAGTCGCCTCGGAGAGAGGAGTCGTTGGCAATTCGGCTCACATTGACGGACACACGAGATGGAAGTTGCCTTTGATGGGAGTTGCGCGCCATACGTGAGGTGAGATCTTCCATGCCTGAGGCTTGAATAGTTCTAGTGCTGCTTAGTCACCGCCGCTTGACACCGACAAGAACATGAGGTACAACGGATTTGAGCTTGATATGCGAGCACATTACGTTGCGGAAAAAGGGAATCCAACTCATCCCGATTCCCCTCGCACATGTCCATTCTTTCACAGCCGCGCAGGACTATCGCACTCTCCGACGAGCGGCTCGTCCATTCCGCAATCCCCTCCGCAATCGCCTCTCGCCCGAGGCCTGCCAACTACCTCAGTGGTCTTGCTCAAAGTGCACCACAGAACGCCGACTTCGGTGGCTTGGAGTGTGCAGTCTGCGCGAGATGACATGAGTACTTGTAAAGCAGCAGCACCACCGTCATTCCCTAGCATAGACCGTGCAATCCAAGCCTCCGGGATCCAAGTCGTGTGGTGCACTTTGAGCGGACCCACGGGGTGATCAAGGCGCCTTGATCCACTGGTAGCTATCGGTATCGTACTCGGCCAGATCCGAAGTGTACCGGAGATCAGAAATGCGAAGGTCGTTTTTAAGTATGCCGATCTTATCTTGGACTCCCTCCCAGCCGACGGCTTCGCCATCGTATTTGCGTGGGCGAGTCACAGCAAGGAAATCGTCGAAGAAGTCAGGCTCTTTCTCTGAGTCAGGAATAAAGCGCGCGGTAGGACTGCGGTCGCATTCTACACGTCCATGTATTCCGAAGAAGGTGCGGAATGAATTTTCCGCAATTTGCTTGGACGAGAACCACTCGAGACTGCGGTGGTGATGCTGAAGATGGTCCAGAATCGTACTGTACGCCACGCCTCCAACGATGTCCAAGTTTTGCAGGGAGACTGCACGAAGATACTCGTGATTGCTCAAGAAGAGGAGCAAGTCTTCGCCTTGGCATCGGAGGAAATCGAGCTTCAACTTCTTCAAGTTTGGAAGGACAACTCTCTTGGCGATGTGGTTGAACACGATGGTGGTCTCATTCCAATCACTGGTAAACCCGAGACTCAGCTCACGCAATTGCGGACAGTTTGCCAAGAAGTTCGAGGCACTGGTCTTCCATTTATCGGGATCTACAATACTGTCAATCTCATAACGTGGCATCGTTTGATGTCGACTGGGTGTACTCACTTCGGTAGCGGTCGCCGTCTCTGGTCTGCAACAAGAGCTTGAGAACGCGCAGTTCCGAGAAGCAGCCCAGAGCCTGGCGAGGAATGCAGAGAGCTTGCAGAGAGATACCGCGGCTTGTGTCTGCTTGCCAGAACAAGGTATCAAGCTTTTGGAGCTTTGCCTGTGAGGAAGGCAAGCACGCACAGATCAATGAAAACGCTCTGGTAGCTGAGAAATCCGTGTGACGTTGGTCGTCACGATCGGTCCTTTCATATGGAATGCAGATCTCTTGCAGGTGTGGTAGAAGCTGAAATGCCGCCGTCAAGACGATACCGGCAAGCCCTGACCTTTACACAAGCAGTCAGCAAACGAACGGTGGAACACGAATTTGCCATTCGCGCTGGAGGTACGCACCTGTTAATGAAATCTTTATCATCCTGCTCGAGGTTCGCACGTCGGACAAGACTCTGAGCATCTCGACGCTTCCGTCTCGACAGCTCTGATGAAACGGCATCCTTCTCGGCGGCCATGAGCTCGTCTCCCGAAATATTGTCATCTTGCGACAGCATGATCCGTCGGACTTGCTTGGCCAGGTGGAGAGATTTCGAGATTGCTGTCAATCGATTGAAGCCGTGAGTGTCAACATGCACGCAGAGGCGACCGAACGCAGCTGTTGCCCAAACGTCGCTCGTCTTTTGGTAAAGAGCTCTGCATGTCAAACGTAGGGCAAACAGCTTGTGCGGCCACGGATAAAACCAATCATCTCTGATTAATCGGGTCGCTATGAGAGCAAAGATGTCAAATGGGAGGCCCGCAAGACCGGAGAATTCCTTGAGCTTGTTGGAGCGACAGACAGCCGCGACATGGCCTAAGGAGAATCAGACAGCAAGCGAAGGCAATGCAGGCTCGGTGGAACTCTGCGTGGGCATGTACGACTATTCACGTACCTTTCTTCTTGCACCGGAAGCAGCGTCCCTTCATTTGCGCCATGTCAGATCAATTTGATCAGATCGCTTTCTCGCTGCTGGAGATGTAATGTCTGCCAGGGACGGATGACATTCCAGCAAACGCAAGTGTTGTTTGCCGCACGGACTGTGTAATTCCTTTGTGGAACATAGCACCTGCATGCGGATTGCACCGGTGGTCGTGTGTATTCGCATTGTAGGTCGTTCCCCCGGACTTCAGATCTGACGTGCATCACTCAGGACCTCTTCAAGCTGCCAACAGATTGAGCTCCTGCCATGAAAGCCTGAATGCGTTCAAGCGTTCTGGAAGCATACCGGACCGGATAAAAGTTCTATCGGATCAACAACAATGCGGGGCATATCGTTCGCCACCGAGGTCGGGCGAGTATGCTTAAGATGTGGACCTGACTTTGGCGTCTTAATCATTCACTGTACAGCCCGTATAACATTCAGCCTCTATTAATTCGCAAGCATGGCACCTTCCGCAACCACTATCCCATCAGAGAAGGCGATTGTAACTTCCTCCGAAACGAAAGGCAACGCCTCTGTAGGTGCACTCGGAAAGACGAAGGATGGAAGGTCGTTGAAAGTTCGGGCATATCCCAAGTTCGATACGTTAGAAGAAGAGCGATTGTACAGAAAGCAACACCTTGCCGCTGCGTTCCGGGTGTTCGCCGAAAGGGGTTTGTGTCGAGGTCAATCGAGACCGAGATACTGCCACTGACTTATGAAATCAGGGTTCGATGAGGGCGTTGCAGGCCATATCAGTGTGCGCGATCCCATCCTCACAGACCACTTCTGTACGGTCGAGCAGCTTCCACACGGCATCGTTCGTTTGCTGACTCGATGCAGGGCTCAATCCGCTTTCGATGCACTTCTCTCAAATCAAGGTCTCGGACTTGATTCTCGTGGACGAGGACGGCGCTGTTGTCGAGGGAAACGAGCCGATCAATGCTGCAGCTTTCGCCATCCACTCAGAGATCCACAAGGCTAGACCGGACGTCCATGCAGCGTGTGAGTACGGATGAACCGTTACCGCAAATCGCGTTCATTGACAATCCGGCAGGCCACGCTCACAGTGTTTATGGCAAAGCGTTCTCCGTTTTTGGCCGAGAGTTGGACATGATCACCCAAGACAGCTTGAGATTTTACAAAGACCATGCCGTATACCCTCAGTTTGGTGGTGTTGTCCTTGACCGCGAAGAAGGAAAGAGGATTGCTTCTCACCTCGGAACCGGCAAAGCGATCATTCTTCAAAATCATGGACTGGTCACTGTGAGTTCCTTCTTTCCAGCCAGAGTATGCCATGTACTGACTGCTTGCCAGGTCGGCGAGACCATCGACGCTGCGGCCTTCTGGTTCTTGAGCTTGGACAAGACTTGTCATGCACAGCTGCTCGTTGATGCTGCGGCGCAAGGGAGCGGCCACAAGAAGACCTTCATCAATGATGAGGAGGCTCAAGATAGCTTTGCACAAGTCGGCCTGCCTTCGAAAGGATGGCTCGCGTTCCAGCCATACTACGATGAGATCTTGGCGAAGACGAATGGTAGCTTTTTGAAATAGATGCTCGATGATGGCAGAGGAAAGCGACTGATCGCTTCCTGATCGCTTCCTGATCGTGAACTGTAGACTCGAGATCGTGACCGTGGCCGTGACAGTTCGTGTTGGTAGTTCGTAAACGTGAAATCTGCGGACTTGAAGGTGATCTCGGAAAATTGTCTTCGGCCAAAGGTCGTCCCTCGGAGCCAAGACTTTTGGCCAATCTCCAAGGACTTGGTCTTTGCAACGACAACTTTTTGGCGCGCAACAACATCAAACAACTCGACAAACTCCTGGCGGATTGGCGAATTGCCATCAACTTCGGATACTGCAGGCGATTGAGCTGCACGCATGACTTCTTGGACGAGGCAGATTGGGAAGGGAAAGTCTCAAGCAAGAAGTGAGGAGCACGCGCTCCGAGGATCGCCTCGCGCTCATTCATTTGGCTGAAGTCGCCAGGATGGACTCCCGCGACCAAGGTCGTGATTTTGAACAGGGGCGACCACGGGGAAAGCCAAGTAGACGTGAGTTAAAGTCGCAGCAGTTCTCATAATCTTGAGCTATAATGTAGCGCAAGCCGTTCGATTCTGTTGCCGATTAGGTCATGTGCCTGGACGTACAGGAAATGTGCTGACGATAAACAACTCACAGGTAATGCCACGGACATCGGGACGACATACGTACACTTTCTCCACGACCGGCGAGCCAAGGGCAGAGGCACACGAGGATTCGAAGCCGAGAGAGATTGCCCTAGCTATGTAGCGAACATCTTACCTCCCGCTGCTCGAAGGACAAGAGCCGTCGATACGATCCCTGCGAAGCATCTTCACTCATCGTTTAACAAGCTTAGGCAACCGGTCAACGTGGTCAGATGGACGCCGGAGGGGCGGAGACTACTATGTGGAGATGCGGAAGGTCATTTCACGCTCTGGAACGGGACTGGATTCAACTTCGAGACCATCAATAGCCATCACGCATCGGCGATTCGAGCTATTCAGTATGCCCACAGCGGCGAGTGGATCATCTCGTCCGACCACAACGGTGTGGTGAAGTACTTCCAGCCCAACTTCAACCCGGTGAACGACATCCAGGCGCACGGAGATGCTGTGCGCGGACTATGCTTCTCACCCAATGATGCAAAATTCGTCACAGCCTCAGACGATGCTTCTTTGAAGATTTGGGACTTCGCCACCGGGATGCAGGACACGCAATTGACCGGTCATCAGTGGGACGCAAAATGTGTTGACTGGCATCCTTCCAAAGGCCTGATAGTATCTGGCTCAAAAGACCATCAAGTCAAGCTATGGGACCCACGATCTGGAAGATGTCTCACAACACTCCACGGCCACAAGAATACCGTCAACATGACCAAGTTCGAACCAAGCAGAGGGACTCTCCTAGCATCCTGCGCTCGCGACCAGACCGTCCGCATTTTCGACCTCCAAATGATGCGCGACGTCTTCCTCCTCCGCGGCAACGAGAAAGAAGTCAACTCCCTCGTCTGGCATCCCTTCCACTCCAATCTCCTTTCCACAGGCGGCGCTGATGGAGCTCTTTACCACTACCTCCTCGACGAACAACATCCCCCTCCCGGCACCCCTCACACCATCCCTCCATACGACGCTCCTAACCCTGCCGACGCTCCCGCACAAACTCTCTACCCCGCCCACAAGATCCAACACGCACACGAATACAATATCTGGACCATGGACTGGCATCCAATGGGCCACATCCTCGCCTCCGGCTCCAACGACCGCGCTACTCGCTTCTGGACCCGTCCTCGACCCGGCGACTCCCACACCATCGCAAACGACAAATGGCACATCGGCCAAGCCGCCGCCGAAGCAAAGGGCACCTGGGGCAGAAAAGACGAGCAGCGTGCCCGAGAGGAAGAAGAAGCCGACGACGACGCCGACGGCCTCGAAGATCAGAACCCCGCTGGACGACCAAATTTCCTCCCTGGTCTGGCAGGTGGCTTCGGTTCGGGACTGCCAGGACTGGCGACATCCGCTCCTCCCAGCCAAGTCGCCGAAGTCTTCAACTCGGCTCAATTCCCGTCTAACGTCCCTCTTCCCATGCCCGCCAACCTCCCTCCAGGAATGGACATGGAAACTCTCCGTCAAGCCGCGCAGGCGTTTCAGCAGCAACAACAGCAAGGAGGTGGTCTCCCTGGTATGCCGCCAGGCATGCCGCCCGGTTTCCCACCTATGCCGGCCGGTATGCCTCCCATGCCAGCTGGCTTTGTGCCGCCGCCTGGTTTCCCGCCGATGCCGCCGGGTATGCCTCCCATGCCCGGTGTTGCGAATAGTGCGTCTGGTGGCGGTGGAGTGAGGAAGCGCGCGCCATTGCCGAGTCAGCAGGATAGTTTGATGGCGGAGATGAAGCAGGGCAAGTGGCAGAAACCGAGGTAGTGGACAGAGGACGGCGCTTCGTTTCATACTGTGCCTCGTGAGGCCAGAAGGGTGATGGAACATGGGGTGATAGCAAGGCATATGCGTGTACCATAGTTTAGCAACGCACTTACGAGGAGCGTATCGTTTGCGCTTGAAGAGACGCCATGATGTCTTTCAGTACCTTAGCTGACTCTCGTAATCTTCAACAGATCTAACTAGGTTACCTTGAGCACCCATGGCACGGAAAACATCCCACAACTCATCCTCGAGCACCAAGGTCTTCAAAATCACCCTTCTACCATCTATAACTCCACATAGTTCGCCGGAAACTGGCCCATCCTCCCTTCACACTCCCCCTCCCACCAATCATCCGTACTCTCCGTCCTCCTAACCACCTTGATCCGATCACCCTCCCTGAACGCCAAATCGCCCTCACTCTGTCCCGCGAAGTCATACAGCGCCGTCACCAAAGTCGCACCCGTCGACGCAATCCTCTTAGCTGGAATCGGCGGTGGCGGTTTCTTCTTCGCTGCTGCTGCTGCCGCTGCGACGCCCCAGACTGTGCCACCTGGGGTTGGGGCGGAATGTTGGTTACCGGGAATGCGGGCGAGAGAATTTGCGGAGGGCTTGCGGTCGAAGTATTCGGTACGACTCGCGTGAGATGCGGCAGGAGAGAGGCCGGCAATGGGAGTGTGGTAGACTGAGGGTGATGAGGCCCCGCCGGCGGTGGAGGAGTAGGGTGGTGGGTTGCCATAGACTTGGTTGAGTTGGTTGTGAATACTGCCTGGGGTGCCAGGGGAAGGTTTTCGGTCGCGGTCGAAGGAATTGGCGCTGTTCACGGAGTGGAGGCGGGGTTTGGTGGCCATGATGTCGTTGCCTTGACCAGGACGCGGAGGTTTGGGTGGTGCGGGTTCTTCGTATTCGTCTCTGGCAGGGGAGTGGGAGGATGAGATCGCCGGTCGATGGGCCAGGGGTTGGTCGCTCTTTGTGCGCTTCATGCCTGGCATGCTTGGGAGGCTCGACACGCCAGAGCGGGCCTTGGTTCTCAGTCCCAGACCTGTCACTGTGCTGCTGTCCTGGACCGGCAAGGTCATGCTCATCTGCACAGCCTTCCCGCTTACCAGCACTTTCAACCCACTCTCCACCTCCTTTCTGAATCCCGTGTACTCCCTATCCCATGCGCCTATAATCTCCGCATCACTCGGCGCCGGACTAGGCAGTCGCTCTCTCTTGCAATAAGCGTCCAGCACGGTGTACAACTGTCCCACCAATGTTGTCTGCAACATGACCTGTCCCGCCAGTATGTACGGCATCAATGCCAGCACTGAATCCGTCACTGGCGGAAATGTCTGCTTGACCTGCTCGTCTGCCGTCTGGTAGTCAATCTTCGCCTGCACCAAGTCTCCCTCACACTTCGCCAACGTTATCTGGTCTTTCGCCGACTTGGTCTCTTTCTTCCTCGCATGCTCCGCCCTGCTCAAGTATCGCTCGTAATCCAACTTCATGTTCTCCCGGTGTTTCAGCGTGCGTTGTAGGCCTCGGATGGCTATCTTCGCTTCCTCTATAGGCCGAATGAGTTTCGATTGAATCTGCGCGATCTCTTGCTGCAGATCGGTCTTCGATTCGGCGTAGGCTTTGTGGAGTCCGACGGTTCGCTGGAGGGTGGAATGAGGTGTCTCGGCTGGAGTGTAGTGTTGCGGCAAGTCGACGTCGGCGGGGATGGGTATCGGTTTGTAGAGAGTCAAAAAGGCTTCGGCAGCATCGGACTGGAATTTGAGGATGTCTTCCCAGCTTTCGCGCCAGGTCTTGAGATCGCGGGCGAGCTAGAGGGAGGTATTGTTAGCTGGGTTCTGGGTGTGAGACTGGACTGGAGGAATCTGTCTTACGCGGTCGAGCATGTTCTCGGTGGATTTGAACTCGCCGATGACTGCGCCGACGTCTTGCTGGTCGTCGGACCGCTTCATCATCTTGCCGCCCATGCGCTTGATTGAATTCATGTTGGCGGTTGGTCGGGAGAGCAGTCGAACGGAGCTCAGGAGAGAGTTCTTGCTAAGGTGAGTCGAGAGCCAATGCCTCTCCGGCCTGCTCCAATGGATTCCGGAGAGTTCGAAGAAGCTCCAATGCAGCGCTCAAGCAGTCACAGCAAGGAGATTGTGGTGATGTCGTGGAAGAGAAGGAACGGTGAAGTTGGACGAGTGGGGCCCTGGACACTGGACAAGGTTGCCAAAACTTGCCAGAAACGTGGGCGGTGCAGTGCCAGGATGCGGGACTCGTCACCTCCGCGCCTCACGGGTCTTACCGTACGGGCAAGACCATTGTGCAGTCTCGAGGGAGCGATACGGCGTGAACAATGAGAGTGAACTGAGTTGATTGAAACGCCGTTGCAGATTCGACGGTCAGATGTGGAGGGGAGGAGTGAGATGAAGTGAAGTGAGATCTTGACAGAAACGCTCTTGACTCAGCTGAGGCTTTCTGTAGTTCTACCAGCCAGACTCATGCTGCAGCGAAAATCACCTTTCACGTCCTCGATGCTATCACGGGGAGAATACTTCAATCTTCCTGTACCAATCGTTTATTCGGCCATGTCTTCGTTCACATTTGCCCTCTCCAGAAAAAACCACACCTCTCAGATGCAATCTTCCCTCCCAATGCCTCGAAGTCAATTCGCTCTTCCCAAACGCAGAACGCTCCATCTATCATCAGTAAATCCCCTGCGTGCGATACTGAAATGTATCATAAAGCCTCGTATAATAACTTCCCACGCTCTTCGCCACCAAGTCCTCCACCCACTCTCTAGCCTCCTCTTTGCTCTTCTCCAGCACGAACCTTGCTCTTAATGCCGCGACCACAGCCGCTAACCCACCACCATAACACGGCATCTTACTTTCCCTACCCATCAATTCCACCAATGTGACGATTCTTTCTGCTTCCCTGCGCAGTGCCTGGAACGCATCCTTCATCAGCTCTTTGAACTCGAGAAATGCTTCTCCCTCAGGCCCACCGAGGAGTTCGACGTATTCAGCTGTGAGTTTGAAGGGTGCTGCTTCGAAGCCCATGTTTCCTGGAGAATTGGAGAGCATGAAGCCGAAGTCGATGTGGATGACGTGGCCGTCAGAGTCGATGAGGATGTTGCCATTGTGGCGGTCTTTGAGTTGGAGCACGTAGCTGATGATGCTGTATGCTGCAAGGGAGCGTACGAAACAGTCGATGGCATTGGCGTAGGTCACTGAGTCCGGAGCGCCGAAGGTCTTCGTGTAGTGGTCTTGCAGCGTGGCTATGCGTTTCTTTGGGTTCGTGCCCGCGGCGATGGAGGCCAAGGTGAGGGAGCGTTTCAGGGAGTGCAAGGAAACGGCGTTGGTGATGGTCTCAATAAGACCGGATGTTTCGCCGGTAACGAGCATGCGCATGTTCTTGACCCATACATCAACGTGGTGCTCGGCGAATATCTTCGAGCAGATGGCGATGACTTGGCAGGCGAAAGCTTCTTGTCGAAGATCGTCGCCTGTTTTGACAATGACGGAGACGAGGTCCCAGGTTTTGGCCCAGCCGTAGGGTGAGGAACGGCGGATGCGTTCTTTCTTCTGTTCCCAGGCTTCACCGAAGGTGGCGGCCGAGGGGTCGTCGCGGTCGCCCTTGCGTTGAATACCTCCGGTCATGGCGTCGTTCTCCATCCGGGCGGCTCCTTTGCTGGAGGTCAGGCTGGGATCGGACATTCCATCAACACCCTCGGTGAGATCTTCTGGCTCAGCTGGAGCGGTGCCTGCTTCAGCCATGATGGATTCGAAGCTCGGTCCCTGTACTGTCTCGTCGTTTAAGAAACTCTGCTCTTCCAAGGACTGCATGCTAGCGATGATCTTCGCCCGGATAGCAGCGACTTCAGCTTTGGGACGTTTCGCGGCACTCAATTCCAGCTGCGCAAGCATTTGCGAGGCCGTGCGCATGTGGTCAGCCAATGCTGATACATCCGCCTGGTTTTGGTTCTGAGGCCTTAAATTTGGCGACCAACCGCCGCTACTTGGTTGTGTTTGCTGACCTTCCGAGTTGCGAGGCGTTGGTAAGCTTGCTGTCAAAGACACTGTGCTCGCCATACTGGACTGGCGCGGAGCCTCTCTTGCGCTGAGGTGGCCAGAGCGAGCTTTCGGGCTGTCAAAATCAGCCTTGCCACCAAAGTCAAACTCTTGCAGTAATTGCGGACTGGCCAAATCGCCATTCGCCGGTTCCAGGACGCTGTCAAATGGGACATCTTCCACTGGCGATCGTATTGCAGCTTCTCTTGCTGCATCAGTGGTGTCAAACAGTCTCCTTTTGGGTTTGTTCTTCTCCGAAACCAGTTTAGCAAGCAAGTTCATATTTTGCTGGCTCTCAGGATCAAAGTCAAAGTCTTCTCTCAACACCTCCAGCATTAGTAGATAAGGCACCTTTTGCGCGCTATTGAGACTTGTGGCTTCCGCGGGATTTAGCCTGACAATTCTGTGATGCCGGCTCCTGCTGGCCGATCCGTCTACCAAAGTCGCAGGGCAAATCAGAGGTATGTCGACCTCTGCGGGCAAGTCTTGTGCGATCAGACCCAACTCGGCCCGAAGAGCACTCAATCGCGCCGCCTTGGGGACAGCGACCAGGCGGGAAGAAATACCCTCCAGAGCGAGGAGGAAGTCGGACTCGCTACGGAAGTAGTTCTGTCGAAGCATTCGGATCTTATGGCTTCGTGACATTGTGCTCACTGACACAGGAGTCGATGCGCGCTTGGCAACGTCGGCTGCGAGTCTTCTTGGAACGCCAGGTGAAGCTGGCAAGCTTAGCGAGTGCGCACTTACAGTTCGTGTTCGCTGCTCCGGAAGAGAGCTCGTGCTCGTGAAGCCGTCCAGATTCCTTGTCCCGGCCAGAGACTGGCGATGCGCAGAGACTCGTCGCGAGTCGACGAGAGGTGATCCAGGCACGGATGAAGTCCCAGTCACATCGCCATGAACATCCACGTCTGCAGGCCTTCTAGGCCGCCGTCGCGGTGCAGCTTCCGGGTCGCCAGGAGCTGGTCGAGGCCTTCTTTTTGTCGTAGGGCTACCATTCACCGTCGCGCTCCGAGCCAGCCTTTGTCCTGCTGGTCCACCTTCTGATATGACATCCTCAATTGGCCGCGGTCTTCTCGCTTGCGCAACCGCGAGAGGCCCCCCAATTTGCGGTAACATCGGCATTCCGACTCCTCCTAGCACCAAACTCGCCAGAACAGTGACTGGTAACACGTTCTCTTTTATCCTTTCCCTCCGCAAAGCTTCTCCACTACCAAACACAATCCTCTGCACCTTGTTATATATCCGCCGACACGTCTGAAAGGCATTCGAAGTCGGTTGGCTCGCTAAATCGTGGAGGTAGGTTTGGAATAACCAGAATGTCTGTACACCGTCAACAGCAGCTCTTGTTCTGACCATTGCCTCTTGTATTCGAACCTACCAGTAATGCTCCATTGACCGACTCTTCACATAGGTCTATGAGGAACTCCTCCAGCGCCATGGACTCATTGTCAATCGAGATGACCAGGTGGCATAGCTGCGGGAGGAAGAACTCGATCTCCTCATAGCTAAAGCCTCGCAGCTTCGAACAGAGGACATAGTGGATACCGACATGCTGGGAGTACCGACTGCGATCAAACACACATTATCAGCGCATGACTACAAGGCAATTGAGAGTGCTCAGACAAGGTTGTTCCTTACGCGAGGTATGCTACCGTGAACGACGGGTCTCTGTTGAAGTGCTCGGACTCGATTAATCGTTCGAGCAAGTTCCAGCTCATGGATGATGTTTCATCGGTGGGCAGAGGTTGTCAAAGGTCTTTCTCATCTTCTCAGGGCCATAGATCGTGCGGGTGAGCTGGGATCGCGTCCAATGCAGGTACGTGTCGGAGAGTGAGGTGGGTTTGATTCGGTCGCGGTGCGGTATGTGTCGCTGAAGGGAGGCTCGACTCAAGGAGTGCGTGTCTGGGTGGAGGACTTAGGATATGTTTCAAATATGTCGGGTTGAAATCATTCCATGCCCTGCGTACGGAGCTCAGAACAGCAAGTTGGCCCCATTTCTCGGGTGTGGCGGCAGCTCTATTTCCACTGCAAGATCTCCTTTTCCCGGTCAAGTTCAACCTCACCTCCTACACGTTCCATCTCTACACCACCCGTGGACAACGACAGCATCGATCAGTATTCGCCATGCGCACAGCCACGTTCCGTCTGTCTGAGTCGCTGTTGCTCCGTGCCGTGATGAAGATACATCGCTACCACCCAACAGGAAAGAATCAGCTTCAACTTTGGGACGTCTGGGGCCTTGGACTCTTCGCGTGAAAAGGATCGTCCTCGACTCGCTGTCTCCAGTCGTGAGACCTCCACAATGCCTGCCATCACAAGTGACTCCCCAGCTCACCTTGTGGGAAGACAGGCAAGTTCGACCGACCGGACAGGACTATGCGAATACTAACAGTATGTACAGATGACTTATCTTGTCGGAGCGTATAGGTGACTTGACACGGCACCATGTTACAGTGTCCGTTGCCCGGTGACGGCCGTCACCAGGCTTGCAGTCGGGCATGTAACCGAGCAGGAAACTTGGCAGGGCACCTCCTGAGCACGTACGGGTATCCTAGCATGGCATGCTAATAGCACGTACAGATCACTTGACTTGTGACTTTCTCACCAGGTACAGCTTTCTCACTAGGGACACGGTCTCGCTGATGTATCTCAAGGATCTATGTCATCTCGAAGGCGCGCGTAGGAAAGTATGCTTACTCTCATCATATTCCTGCATTGTCTCCCGCTTGTCCATCAATTTTTCGCCGAGTTGTCCTGCAAAGACGGGAGGTGCCGTCAAGATGTCGCCGTCTAATTCACTGCCGTCAGAGATTTCGTTCGTGCCCCACCAGACGGCGACTCGCCTCCCCCTCCACCCAATCCTCACCTACCTCCAAGACTGCACCGACCACATTGTGCGGTCTCTCATCGCGCAGACTCTGAAGGCACGCCTCCTACAATGGCGAATCGTAGTCAGCGCTTCGTCGATGAAGACTCCGACAACACACCTCAGGGCCGCCTTCCCGTCCAACAAGACAGCAACTCCGCCTCTTCGGATGCGGGCAGCATCTTCGACCCAGACGACGACAACAAGAACGAAGACGATGCTGAAGACGAAGAAGAAGATCTCAGCATTCCGCACTGCGTCTGCCGCACACCCTCTTCCGGCCTGATGATCTCCTGCGACGGACCCTGCAAAACCTGGTACCATGCACCTTGCCTCTCCCTCAGCGCGAGCGACATCAAAGCCATCAAAGACTTCTACTGCGCCGCCTGCACCGAAGCTGGCCACGGACCTACAACATGGCAGGGCACTGAGCAGCAGGTGAAGACTATCGCGGCAAGGGTGGAGAAGCAGATGAAGTGTAGTCAGACGGTCGATCAGTTGAATGAATGGGTGACGCGCAGCACCTACACCGCGGAGAGATCCAACCGTACTGGTGGAGTGAGAAGGAGCATTGCGCGTGTGGTGCCAACGAAGCAGAAGCCTCATCAACGACCAGAAGACCGCCAGCGCAGTTTTGTCCCTCGCATGTCTGCTCCGGCTCCGACTCACCGCCGCGCGCCTAACAAGCAGCTTTCAATTCGTGCTGCTCGCGCGTACCTCGACCCAAGCGGTGAAACTGGAGTTTCTGGTCCGGACATCCTCGCCGCCGCCACGTGTACGGACACACCGAATTCCATCTCGAAGCTCCGCAAGCAAGCTATCAAGCGAAAGAAGCTCAAGTCGCTGAGGCCGATCGAGTACGGTGTCGACGGCGTGGATTTGGATCGACCAGGAATGAAGCGCGATGTCGCTGAGGATGGAGGCTCTGAGCCGATGAATCTGGAGTCAGACGACATGGAGGAAGACAAGAAGACATTCACGGACGTATTGGTGAAGAACAGGATGGAGATGACGCTGTTTGGTGAAGTCAGCTTTGAGAGAGATTGATGATGCAGAATGCAGAAAGAGAATGGACTGCACAGACCTGCTTGTGAAGCAGGAAATGCATTCGGCGTTCTTGGACGATCGTCAGTCGGATGGAAAATTCAAGGGACATGATGATGCAGAATGAGATGATGGCAATGGTTTCGCAGACTGCGAAGACTGCTCCCAGAGCGGTCGGTCGGTTCTATGCTTTCCAACTTGAGGGTCCGCGAAACAACAACCTGGAAGAGAACAAATTGTGGCCTACGGCTACGAATGCTTGGAAGGGCGACTGCCACGCTGCGCTCGTTCTTACATCAGGTAGGCATGGAGACTCACGTATTGTGAATCCAATGGGTGTCTTAGGTATTCAGTCTCTTTGTGACACGTCATATGTCGGTGGAATGCTCGGGTCTTCTCCTGTCAGGAGCTGACACACCTCCATCTGTGAGATATGGAACTCGTTAACGATCGCCCGTCGCTTGGTATGTTTGCACAGCTTCCTCATCGTAGTTCGGGTTCTCAGCAGGCGCCACCGATAATGACCACAGTATTCACCGAGGTGGTTTCATTCACTTGGTTTAGGTTGCGCTTGTGGAGAGATCGGCATTGTGCCCCGCGTTAGCAGTCCGAGCTTTCATTGGCTCGGTACTGTCCGTAGTATCCACTTCCCACTGTGAAGCTTCCTTCCTTCTCCCGGCCCTGCCTGCGACACGTCCTCCTCTATCAAGAACTCACGAACAGCAAACGGAATTAGCTCGACGCGTTTGCCTGCGTTTGCCTGCCTCAATTCTCACCGAGCGAAGCACTGTGATCTGTACCAAAGCCGCACACAAATCAAGGTCAACGAACGAAGAAAGAAGTCAGACCGTGCTTGCCTGATCGCGTAGCACAACGCGCCAAAAACGCCACAGCCTGTCCTGGCGACATTCTGACAGCCTTACAACCACACCTTCAACACTTCACTTCACCACAGAACACTCATCCTTACACCACCTCGCATATCCCGTGCTTGCTACACACGACATGTCACCTGCGCAAACATCATGTTTGTGATTTTTTGATCTTGCACTCTCAGCGCAAGACCATGGCGGACGCCGTCAACAACGATACCACGTGGTCCCGCGATTCCGTCGCAGACGCAAACCCCCAACTCACTCGGAAACGACAGAAGCTGAGCGAGGAAGTCGAAGATACGAACGCCGAGACATCGTCATTGTCTAACGCACCAAGTCTCGAGATCGTGGCTCTTCCGCCGGACGAAGTCGGCGCAACTTACCAAAACGCCATCGAGCTACACGATGAGTCTGGCGCAAGCATGAGCTTCTCATTCGGCGGTGGTCCCGATTTGTGCCCTATCAGCGAGCTGTCCAGCGAGGATCAATTGAGGCAATGTGTGACCCAGCTCTCGCGAGGTCAAACCATCGACCCTGAGTGGGTAGTCGTCCTTCAACATTGGCTGCAGGATCACCTGGAACATACGCGGGATATGTCCGACATGTGGCACCACGCATACACCGAGGATACCGAACTCTTCGCCTGCATCATCGATTTCGCACATGCTTTCTTTGGCTGCGTCGAAGACCGATTCACGGAGGATCGGACACGACAATGTAATCCTGGTCGTTTGCGCAGACTTGTCGACGATTTCTTTGCCAACGTTGCGGAGCTGGGCGCAAGACTGGTCACGATCCTGCCGCGTACCTTGGACGCTGCCGTTGCGCGCCGGGATTCTGGACAAATTGCTCAGACTCGTCAGAACATTCCCTTCCTGGGCTCGGTGCACACTCTGGCCCAGGTGACGCAGCTCTACCACACCGATCTCTCTTACTTCGAGCATGCACTAGATAGCAAACCGGCGGACCTGAGTTCCCTCGAGCAGCGGAGACTTCTGGAAGATCCTGCCGCGCTGACGGCGTTGGCGGCACTCCTAGAGAAGCTGGCCATCAACCACATCGCTGTTGCGGATTCCTGGTCTGCCATTGATGCAATCATCCGCATACTCTCTATTCTAGGCTCGGATAGTGGCAAACAGCTGAAGAAAATACTCGAAACGATTCATGCATACATCCTCCCTGCCGCTGGTGAGAAACACCCTCGAGCTTTGCCCGAAGGCTTCCATTTCCTGGCTATCATTGCCGCAAGCAAGGCTCTCGCCTTGTTGGCACACAAGTGCGACGATGATGGTGTTGCTGCCCTGTACGACACTTTCATCAAGTCAGAAAGTGATGCATTGTTGGCGCAGACCAACGGACATCCTACTCCAATCGCACATCTCCTGCACGACCTCAGCAATGGCGATCAAAGTACTTTGGTGGAGCTGATAGAGTTCTCCTACACCCTCCAGGCCCTCAAACAACTCGTGTTCAGCGAAATCATGGACGTGCGCAATACAGGAATTTCGCAGCTCAGCCACCTCCTGCTCACACTGTTCAAACAGAAACAGAATGGAGATTGTGAGTCACCGGTGCTGCAATACGCTGCGAGATTTATGCGCAGGAACGACATCACGAAGTACATCTTTGGCCCCAATTCACATGCCACCCTGATCAGTCACAGTCAGAACATTATCGGCTTTCTGGCGGCGACCTGCACGTACACTGACTTGGATACGGACATCATCTGGCATGCGTGTACCAACAGCGTTGAAGCCGAGTTTACCAAGGCTTCATTCCTGGTCCTGACTGATGTTTGTCGCTACTTGGACTTGGATCATCTCCTGTACCTCGCGAAGAGGTTTGCTGTGACTCCACCTTCGAAGCTGGGGAGAGACGCCGCCAACTTCCTGCGCGACTTGTTCGAGATGATCCAGCCGAAGACTGAGCTCTCGGATGATCCGGAGAAACGTCTCGCAACAGCTTTCATCAGCATCGACATCATGTCGCAGATTGACTTGTGGGAGAATGATCCGTTGCTGCTGCAACTACGCAACGCCGCTAGTTCCGAGTTGATGCGTTTCACCAGCAATAGCTTCACCGCCGAAGAACGTCTGCAGGTGTACAAGCGATGCGTACCGAACATTCTCGAGGCAAATGAGCGCGCATCGACGAGCGCTGAGATCGTCACGCATTTCTTGAAAGCTCTCAATGATTCTGAAAAGACTTCGGGAGATCTGCTCAACATGTTACCACTGGATGGTGTTCTCCGCGAGTTGGGCATGTATGTCGACAGAGTGCGCAACGACAGCTCGCATAGCTTGAATGCCAACGCTCTGGCACTCGGCGTCCGAATCGAGCTGATTATATTCCTCATGTCTTTACCCAACATCGACGTGGGAATGGATACGTTGCCTACAGTCGCCAAGTATACCATTGGAGAACTCGCACTCAACAACTTCATTCGAGATTGTGCCTGGCAAAAGTTCTCCTATTGGGCGGAAGTCTCAGGGTCGGAGTCCGTCGCATCAGATCTGCTGTGTAGATTGCTGTCGGAGGAGGCGATTCATCTGCCATTGGAGCTGACAACGTGCATGTCACTGAGCCTTTTTGGCTCCTCTCTGCAGGACGAGGCCCGAACTTCGCCAGCTCTAGCGAAAGACTTCTCTCAGGTGTTGAAGCTACCACAGTGGCAGAAACTGGTACAGGCTGCAGAGAGCATCGCGGTCCCGGAAATCGACACTCTCGCCACAAACGCGCTGTGCAATGCTCTTTTCGAGCATGATCCACAGAGCTCAGTCAAGAGCTCAATCGCGAAATGCCACGCAAGCTTTGCACGTCAGCAGATCGAGCGTATATGCTCTTCGTATGCGACCTCGTCGCCTACGGACCTTACCGGCGTAAGCGGAGACACCATCATGCGGCAGATAGCTCTTTTGGACGCTGTGCTATGTCGAAGCAAGCAATCCCCCCATGCTTACACTGCAGATGTTCCTTCGGACTTGTGCCTGGCCAACGAGGACTCCCGGACCTCGTTCTTCACTACATTGCAGCTGTATGGCGGTGGCCAGGCCCATCCAAAAATTTATCGGCTTCAATACATTTCAACTTCGAAGGTGACCGAACTCCTGGCGGAACTGCCAAAGATCACTGGCGCTGCAGAGAACCGTATCATTATCGGAGGCCAAGCGCTCGACTTGGCCATCTGTGCGGACAAGGAGCTGCCGGAAATTGGACTGCAGCCGACAGGTGTGATCACAGTCTGCCCAAAGCATACTCTGCAGAGTGACTTGGAAGTCGTGTTGACGTCTCCAGGTGCTGTTGAAGAGGAGGTTCTGGCACAGTACGATCAATTGGAGAGGCTCATCGACGCTCCGGAGGCTATTGCGAGGCAGGTCAGTGACGGTCGACGACCTGAAGGAAAAGCAGACTATACTAACCTCGATACAGATGCTCCGCTTTCTCGCCCACGTCAGAGTTCCTGCCCAGCCGCGACACCGAGTCGTGTCGACGAACTTGTCAGCCCAAGATCTCTGCCCGGCTGACAACAGGTGTCGCACTTTGTTCACGATCTTCGTCCTCAAAACACACCTGACTGATTTTGCCCGCCTTGGAGTTGCAGAAGAGAATTTTCTCCTTCGTGGCATCCGCCTGCTTGTTGAATTCATCACGGATGAGAAGCGAACGAAACTCTTTGCCGAACTCTCGAGCGCGATGGACTGTCTCGTTCGCTTCCTGCAAGGTGTGTGGCGCAAATCTCAACACTTTCAGTCCTTCGATGCTGATGATCGACCAGAGCGACCGAAAGACCCAACAACGCCTTGCATCATCGAGGACGCCGCACGATTCGCCGACCGCATGATCGCAATTTGCTTCCACACTCTGAGACTCCCCACTAGGCAGTGGACGGAACGCAGGGCGTGGCTGGAGCTGACCATGAAAACCCTTGTCGAAACCTTTCGTCGTCAGGACTCTGTGTGGTCAGCCTTCAAGATTCACCCTCGAACGGTCGAACTGCACAAGCAGATGCTGTTCCATGACGACGTTGCTATTGCCACCTTCACAGCAAAGATCGTGAAGTCTTTCGCCTCGGACCAAAATTCGGAAGCTGAAGTTGCTGAGCTGTACATGAGCATACTCATGGATTGTCTTCCGCAAGCACTGAAGACTCCCTCTCGTGCGGCTGTCTTCGACTTGACCACTGAAGTCATGCTCGTCAACACGAAGCTTCGAAACGACGAGAAAGAAGCTCGAACACTTCTCAACACTCTCCTCAACTGCATGTGGGACTATCGCCACACTGAGTCCGTCGATCTGCCTGTCCCTGACATGGCAATGCGTGGTCTGCTCAAGCTCGTCTACGAAGTTCTGACTGTCGTGCGCAGCTTCAAGAAGCCCCTCGGCATTGACGGACTGTCGATGAAGGTTTTCGACACACTCCTCTTTCCGCCAATGAAGCTCTCAGACTCACATCCGCTGACCTCGAGCTTGACCCGCAAATTCGCCTTTCATCTCGTTGAGAGCACTTGCGAATCTCCTATCGATTTCGAGGCTCTTCTCGAAGCGACCAAGTTGATCACTCAAGTGGTGCCTGATCCTCATGCCAGATTCCCCGGACAGTCGGAATGGCTACGCCCCGCGGCGAAGTGCAGTGGCCTTACCAACCTTGGCATGACTTGCTACATGAACTCTCTGCTGCAACAGCTGTACGGCAATGTACACTTTCGGAAGTTCATTTTCGACACTGCGCTCGTCGATCCAGCGAAGCAGGAGCTCTTGGCTCGAGTGCAAGACCTGTTTGCCCGCATGCAGAATGATTACGATTGCGTCAGCACGACAATCGATCTCGCCAAGGTGCTGAACGTGCAGGTTGACAGCCAGGAGGATGTGCATGGCTTCTATGAGGACTTTCTCAGCAAGCTAGAAGCCAGCATGCCTGACGAAGGTTCAAAGACTGCGTTGAAACGCTTCTTCACTGGCACGCTGATCTCTCAGATTAAAGGAGAGTGCGGACACGTGTCTCCCAAGACTGAGCCGTTCGTCGATCTTCCCATCATCGTCAAGAACAAGGCTTCGCTTCAGGACAGTCTGCAAGAATTCGTACAAGGGGAGCCCATGGAGGGCGCCAACAAGTACAAATGTATGGCTTGTGACGCGGAGGAAGGTGGACGCCTAGTCAATGCCATGAAGCGTGCGTGCCCGGAGGAGATGCCCGACAATCTGACATTCTGTCTGAAGAGGTTCACTTTTGAAGCCATGCTTGGCATCGACGGCAAAGTCAACGACCGATTCGACTTCCCGCAGTCTATCGACATGTCGCGCTATCACCGCAAGCATCTGGACAATCCGGCGGCCGACATTGACATGGATGTCTTTGAGCTTGTCGGAGTCATTGTCCATCAGGGCACGCTCAATCTGGGGCATTACTGGTCGTACGTGCTACTGAGGAACACTGGCCAGCCGGAAGCCCGCAGCTGGGTCAAGCTGGAGGATCGTTTCGTTTCGCCCGTTGAAGGCGGTATCCAGGAGGTGCAGCACGAATGCTTCGGTGGTCAGTTCTGGAACAACGGCAACGAGCGGGTTGACAACGCCTACGTTCTCTTCTACCAGCGAAAGACATCACTGGAGCAGCAGATCTCCTTGCCCGGACACGTATGGGATCCTATCACAAGGATGCTGCTGCCGCCAAAGGTGGAAGTTCCGGAGAGATTGAGAACTGAGCTTCACGAGAGCAATGAAATCCGCCTCAGGATCGCGCAGCTTTTCGACGATCAGATGGAATCGTTCATGCGGTTCTTGTTCACGACTTATCGAAACCACAAGGTGCATTCGCCCGCACAGTCGGAGACAGGATCGCAGGCCGGAGATGAGACCGACCAGGCGGGAATGGTTTCGAGACCGGGAACCCCATCGGACCATCTGATCAAGCTGATGAGCCATACTACCATGGAGTACGTCCAGCGCATCGCCGTCGCGGACTTTGGTGGTGCTTTCAAGCCAAAATGGTGTTTCGAACAGCTTCGAAGCCTCATCGCAGAGCAGCCTTGCTTTGCTATGTACCTTCTCGGGCAGCTCACCTTCGACGGCGCGTGGCTCACCGGCCTCGTGGGGCGCAACTCAAACACCGCCGTTCGGGCTCTGGTTTATGAATTTGTTCTGTCAACGCTGTCCAACGTGCGCGAACAGGATTGGGTTTTCTACCGGGAGTTGCTCGATCGCCTTGTCACTAGCCATGGTTCCGTCAAGGATATCTTTGATCCCATTGCGATCGACTGGGACCAGTACCTCGCTTTCGCTGCACAGCTGACGGCGCTGGGTCCAAATGAGGCTGCGATGGTGCTTGACAAGGGCTACTTGACATGGGCTTGGGAGATGTTGAGAATCCCGTTCGATTCGCAGTTGAGGAAGAGGTATCCAGGCTTGAGATCTCATCTCGAACAGAATCCAGCCAAGATCTCGGCTCTTTTCGCGTTCATCCACGCCGTCCTCGAGGGTCACACCCGTTTTCCTGACTCTGATGCGATTGATGGCCAAGACGCGAACAAAGGCCCACGTCTCCCCGCCGACGATGGCACTGTGCTACTGCAAGCTTGCGAAATTGAGTGGGTCTTCCGCTGCTACGAAGAACCTGTTCCCCGGACCTTCATTTGGCTATTCGGCACCCGCCATGCTCACAGTCCATCATCTTTCCACACCTGGTCAGATTTCCCACCAGGCAAACTACTCCGTCTGTTCATGGACCCCGAAAAGTCGCCCGATCAACTACGCGGAATGATACACAATGCTATCGTTGAGTACACCGACCGCGAAGACCATGGCCTTACGAATCTGCTACATCTCGTTCTCAACTACATTTCCATCGCCAGCCCGAATCATTCTTCGCGCGTCTTCGCCACCCTCGCCAGTACCATTCATATGTGGAGTGGCCACGAGCTCGAGTTCATTCGCTTCGCCAACAAGGCAATTGAAGTCAACCCGCGAGCGTTCGTGGAGAACCTGCAGCCCTGGGTGACAGCTAGTCTTGCAACACAAAATCACACCGTCCGTCAACGAATGGAGAAGTTCCTGACCGATAAACTCCTTGTCGAACAGTCAAATGGCGACGTCCTCACCTCGGACTCTGCTCTCAACTCTGCCCGTCAGCGCGCCGTCCGCCACATCACAAGGGATTGCGACCGCATCGCTGATAATGGTTGGCGGAAACACCACACTCGCAAAACGTACGAATCCATCATTCGTGTTCTTGCCAAGGCGGAGACGTGGCAATTGCAGCTTCTGGCGGAAGCAAGGACGCTGTTGAGAGATGGTGATCCCGAGGGCAAGCTGAATTCGAACTTGCGAGTCGACTTGGGAGAATTGCCCGGCCAACTTCGCCAACTGCAGGAATCGAACTTGACGTATGCGGAATGGGACGCTGACGATGTAGAGGAGCTGCCTGGTATTGGAGCTGGCAGCCGCAGTGGGAGTATGAAGAGGAGCACGGAGAGTGAGGATGAGCTGGGAAGCAGTGAGGAGGAAGAAGGGGAAGAAGACTGGGACGGTGGGACTTTCGGGACATGATGGCAATTCACTTCTCCAGGCGGCGATGATCGATTCTATCGGGACATGGTGTGTCGAGGTCTATCGCTTGCTGTCGTTGGTACGTGATGCGATTTGGTGGGATTTTGAGATGGCAGACGTCACGAAGGATGCAAGGGACACGGAAGAGCAGCGGCCACTCCGGCTTCTCGTCTCTCAGATGGAATTGAGAAGTAGTCCTGCTGATACATGAGATGAGAAGACACAACGACCAGCATAGATTATCACGAGAGCATGAATTAATGTAACCATCGAATGAGTCAAGAACACGGATTGTAATCGAGAGTTGAAAATGATATATACACTTGTGGTAGTAGAGGTGATCTCATCGTGTCGGCTCACGAGCGGCCACAGTGCTGCCGTAAATCCATCGCAAAGTAGGCGATACTATCACAGTTCTCCTTAGAATTCCAATCCTCCAGCTCCATTGAGCGTACAAGGTCGTATGCGTAATCTATGCACATGGGCTTGTAGATAGCTGTGATGTGTCCCATTTCGTGGATCATTACTCCCGCTCGGCCCTTGCCCGACCACCTACATTCGTTCTGCAGCGGGTAGTCGTACCACTTTGCACAGATGTATATGTCTTTGGTTCCACTCACATACGCGATGGTTCCAAACTGACAGATGTTGGAGTTCTGTCGGTCACCGCAGTGGATTCTGGACGTGCCCTTGTTCCAAGCCTTGCACTCGTTCGCTATCGCTGATAGGTGCTTAGAAACGTCCGTTTTGTAGAGATCGGACTTGAACCAGGCGAGGTAAAGAGGGCCTCCTCTGGCGGCTTGATCTGCGGCTTCCTTCGCAGCTTCCCCGCACTCTTTCATTGCATTCCCGATTTGCCGGATCTGGTCATTGGTACACCGGGAGTCGGAGATATAACCACGCTTGCGGAGCTCGTCCTTGGAAGGGTGGAATGCTCCAAACGCCGCTGCAGCCTCGACAAGGTCGACTTCCACGGGCAGGACGTTGTTGCTTCGGTAGGGAATCTGTCCGACGATCTTGGTGGAGTTGAGCTCGGCATAGTGGAAAACACCGACCGCCATGATATCGTGTTTGCCATGGGGGGATTGGTGGACCTGGTGCGTTTCGGCAATGTCGAATTCGACCTCAACCGACTGGCCCGCGGGGATAGGCACGAAAAGGCGTTCGTCGAGGCTGTCAGTCCCGTGGAGGACTCGGAGGCCGTCCGATTGAACGAGATTTCCGTCGACCGTGATTTGAACTCGGTCGACCGGGCTCTTGTCGAGTATAGTGTTCCTGCTGAAGATGTTGTAATCCTGGTGGCCGATGTTGGAGACAATGGCCTTGATGAGGGTGTTTCCAGTGCTTTGCAGGTGTACTTTAAGACCGCTCGAGGTAGCGAACCGCGGATCAGTTGGACTGATGGGAACGCTGGCAAATGCAAGGCGCACAAGAGCGCTGAGGAGTAGGACCTTCATCTTCAGAGGTGGAAGGTGTGGTGTGGCATGACGGACGTACCTGGTAGTGGTGCTCCGTGTCCTTATATACACCTTACCATTCTGTCTTGTCGCCGACTGCTACCCGACCGCTCACGATGTCGCGGACAAGCATAATCCTTCAGCGAAAGCTTTGACTTGAATAGTCTTGTCGTCTGCGATACCCACGCGACTGCTCTCTTGGGACACTCCTTGACCGTGCACAGCTACTCCGCTCGAACTACCACGTGTCTAGACTCGGAAAAGTAGTGAGGCGTGCCTGGAGTCGCGATTAGCTTTTCTCCAGAACTATTATTATCAGACTGCAAGTTCACCTGCTTTTGAATGTGTCTTTGCTGTACTACCTTATAGCGTTGAGAGTATCGGTCCAACAGGATCGCCGGCGAACTGAGCGACTGCAAGTACTAAAGCACTGCACTTTGCCGTGCAAGACAGATCCGACGCCCGAGCTGTGCAAAATCAACGTCGACCTCAAGGATGGCACGATCGCATGCACGTAGCGAGCGATCGTCGAAGGCCATGACTTCTTTTCTTGAAGGGGGCACCCTGATCGCGGCGGGGTTGCAAGGGCTGCAGGACACGGCCGTTGCAGTATTAAGCGGCTGCAGTAGGTCCGGTCGCGTGCACGTTGTACACAATCGTATACACAACGAGGACATGCAGCCTCGAAAAAGAAACGTTTCCTTAGTTATCAGGGGTTTTCCAGGTCGATGCGCTCATTCCAGGCCGGGATATTCAGAGTCGTGAACGAGTTGGCTCCGTCAGGTCTTCTCCATCGCAGGGTAATCCCATCGCATAGCTGACGACAATGGGGTTCAAGGCGTTTGGAGAGATGAACGGTACAAGATACGCACCCTTCCCTTTCGGGCCCATGTTGCGCCCAAAGAGCCGACCAAGAGTCAAGACAGCCCTGTTTTAACGTCTTTCTGGGGACAACCCTACCAATGAATGTGCACACGATATGCACTGTACTGCCTTCGTTACTGACGTGCTTACAGTATTCGATTGTGTGACAGGTAATTAATTTGGTGGAACAAACTATATAGTCGTATAGGCAACTTAGCAGACAAGCTGAACAGTCGTGTAAGTGGGCTCGCAAGACATGCTGAAGAGGCGTTCAAGTAAGTCAGAAGAAGGCATACTACGGTATCAAGGTATATAACGCTCGCTGTCCGACTGAACTTGTCACCTCGCGACCGACACTACTCAGGAGGCGAATCCCGACTCCACAGTGAACGAAATATCATCAACAAACCCATTCTTGTTATCAAACGCCTTTGGTCCAGTCTGGTCGGCAATGTACCCGACGTTGTTGTAATGCCTCACGAACCTCAATGGATATCCCCAAGCACGGAACGTCGTCCCCTTGCCGCTCAGCCCGGGCTGCGTGCAAAAGGTCGCGTCCTCCTTGAATGCCTTCGAGCCGTCGTTCTTGGCCGAATGCAGCTCGAAATTGAAGTGGCGGATGAAGTTACCCGGAGTATCGACCGATTCCAAGGAATAACAGCCGCTGTTTCCGAGACCGGTGCGGACGGTCCAGGTCGCTGAGTTGCGTAGGGCGGCGGAGGAAGAAGCGGTGACGACCTGGGTGTTGACCACGTCGTTGGTGTGTGCGAGATAGCGGGTGTTGTAGCCGGCGGTGGTGACGTGCAGGGTCACGGCTTTGCCGACGGAGAGGGGAACGGTGGAGAGTGGTGCGACGGAATACTTCGCGGCGACAATGTTGGCTTGGACGGCGTTTTCGGTGCTGTCGGAGGGGTAGCCGGAGGTCATGCAGCCTTCGTAGAAAGTTCCTTGGGCAGAGTTGGAGTTGTCGCCGCCAATGCCCAAAATTATAGCGCCTTCCTTTGACATCGGATCATAATTTGGCGTTGGTCGCTTCCCCGAGTAAAACGTCGAGACACCGCCTGAGGTAGCGTCACCACCACGAATGGCCCAGCTACCTGGCTGCCCCTTGACGATGTTCGTCAAGAAGCGGCTGCTGATGGATGGGTTGGCGTTGTTCTGCGCGAGGCTCTGACCCGCGAAGAGGCCATTTTCGAGATCTGCCATTGTCCATGGACCGCTGCCCGCGCCTTTTCCCCAGAACGTGCAGGTGCCGAAGTAGATGGCTTCCATATGGCCGTTTCCGGTGTCCAGGTTGTTGGTCTCCGCGTTGCCGTAGTCGAAGCAGCATTGGTCGTTGTAATGCGTGCCGTCGAAGATGGTGTACATGCCCTCTGCTTGATCGCCAGTGGCGATGCCGCTGGGTTTGTTGTTGCGATAGCCCGCACCGGGATGGATGAAGGCGCCGTATGTCTTTGCACCGTCCAGGAGAACGGGAGCACCGATGGCACTGGATGGATCATCGTAACCACCTGCACGAGGCCCGCTGGCGGCACCTCCGGGCGGAGCCTGTGTAAGGTGGTTGCCTCGTCCGGATTGGTCGTAGATAGTCTTGATAGAGCAGGTCGTGCCGCTGCAGAAAGAGTCTTGAGCAGCGGCATTGGCGACACCGCCGGCGGAGACCGGCTTGATGTCGGCAGTCGTGCCATCTGAGTCGCGTTGCACTTGATACAGAGCGCCGCTGAAGCTGCTGTACAGCGCACGAGTGGTGCCGTGGGCGGCGACGCAGGGACTCCCTCCCGAGGCGTATATATCGCAAGGTCCGGCGGCCACGAGAGCGCTGGCGCTGGCGGCGAGCAGGCCCGCAGCCACTCGTCGAGATGGCTTGGAGATCATGATGAAATCGTCGAGGCAGTAAAGGAATAGGGCTGGTAAGAGGGATCAGGACCTTGAGAGGTGTCCATCTCCAGGGCAGCCGGACCAATTTATGTTCCATATCGAACGTGATCGCCATCCATCTTCTCCACTGTCTACCTACCTTCTCTCGCTTCGGGTCCAGATCATCTGTCGTCTGGGCCACCGTTCTCCAACACACGGCGATTCTGCAGAGGCTGAGGTAAGTAGCGTGGTCAATATAGCCGAGACGTCGGATCCCACCAATGCTGCGTGGGGATCGTGTAGTAGCACTGCGGAGTGGCACTATAGTGTCTCGAGATGCAGCCGAGTGCACGGGGCAAAACCTTTCCACCAATGTGTTGGCTTGCCTATAGTGTTTAGTATCGCCGATCTTGATATCGACCTGCCTATTGCGGAAGCGTTTCGCCTATACCGTGCCGATTTGTCTCGGGCGCCATTTCCGCCACGGGTGCTTACCTTCATTGGTCGTTATGCTTGGTACTCTTGTCCGCACGACATGTTCTCCAGACGGGGTATTCGCTGAGATCGGCCCATTCGCCGGGAGAGGTGCATGGTCTGATCGCGCGTGATTCACTGATTCCAGTTGACGCTCCCGGCGGACGCCTGAAGTGGAGGAGCCGGCTGAAAGAAGGAACCTCGCGCCGAAAGCTGTGACCTTCTTACATTGTGGCTAGATAGGTAGGCCCAGAGTGGCCAACCGGTCGAATTCCGCATTTCCCGATTTCCGAAAACGCGATCCTCCGTTAGCGCGATTTTCGTAGATATAAAGAGA